>JAJOOF010003176.1:0-30976 GCA_029582545.1 Solanum lignicaule | reverse complement strand
CCTTTAGTGTTTGTAAAAGGGAGGTTGATTGGTGGAGCTGATGAAATGTTGAAGTTGGAAGAGGAGGGTAAATTGGGAATTTTACTAGACGGGATCCCAAGGGCAGCTGCCACGTGTGATGGCTGCGCGGGGATCCGGTTTGTGATGTGTATGGACTGCAATGGGAGTAGAAAATTGTTGGCTAAGGATGGAAAGAGTACTGTGAAATGTGGAGAGTGCAATGAGAATGGTTTGATTCAATGTCCAATTTGTTGTTAACTATGTAAGTTAACCATTTTATGTTTGTTTATTTTGCTTATTTTGGATTTGTAATCATTGAACTATGTTTGTTGCATAACATTGTCTGTTTGATTTGAAAGTTTTGTAATTTGAAATGGCAATGAATATATTGTGTGATCATTTACTATTGATATCTGTCTAATTAGTAAGTAGCTATATTGCTTGGACTCATTTATGAAACGATTACTAGGAAGTACCTGATAGGATCATGTATTTTGACCAATTTACACGAAGTGTTTACACTTTTGTTACTCTCTTTGAATGCGAGTATGTTTAGTCAAATGAGGGATCTACACAACATTGTTAACTGTCCAACTCTTAGTGGACAGAATTTACCCAGTATATGTGTTGATGGGAGATAACAGGTAGTTTATGAAATTAGTCGAGCTGAACATAAGCTGACCTAGCCATTATAAAAGAATGTTGTGGCATTGGTCATGTTTGTGAATGTAGTCAATGAAATATGACTCCCAACAATCAAATTAGTCTTTTTCAATATGCAGATTGATGTTTGTTGTTTTAAGGAATTTAAGATGTCGAGCATGCTGCTGACTTTTTTGCTTTTTTAGCACACAAAAAAAACTTTGTTTGTCTTGGCTTAGATAGTGACAACTCCTGGTTGGTAGGGGGAATGGTTGGGCCAAGTGTGGTCTAGTGGCTTGGTCTAGTAACTTTCAAATAGAACTCCACCCCCACCCCCCACATAAAAATACCAACAATGTAATAATTGTGGATTCGATTTCTATTTTTATTTATACAACCTAAGCAGATCCATTCTTGCGAGAAGTAAGAGATATCTTGAATGACAGAAAGTCACATAGAATTCACTTATTTATAGAGTGATCTTATAATCAGTACAAGATATAGACTATCTCATTCTTTATTTCATTCTGTCTAATGACATTTATCTAGGTAGAAAGCTATCAAATGGTTCTGCTCAAGAACCAATAATACATGTTTCTCATAGTCACATATATCTCTTGGCACTTCAAAAAAAATTGTTATTTCTTTCTTATTCAAATTATTCCACATAAATTGAAATGATGAAAATATCATCACCAAGGATATCGTAAAGTATAAGTTTTGAATATACTTGAATTGCTACGAACCAAATCACCAGTATTATTGGATTTCTTTTACATTCTACTTGACATAAATTGGTCCCAAAGATTCTTGGAGTTTAATAAAAAAGAAAAACTCTCATAGTCACTGACAAGTAGTGGATAGTGACCACACTGAGATTATTGTATTAAATGATGAAATTCCTTAATGGGCTTTATTGAGCAAGAAATAGTCAAATGGATCCCTTTACATTGTGATGTAATATGGGCAGCATCAAGTTCAGCCCATTGATGTATTTTAGGGCCTAGGCCCTTAATTGTGGGCCTCTTTTCTCAAGTTTTTGGTCTCACTAGTCATGTTTAGTTCTGTTTTTTTTATTTTTTAGTAAAGTGGTTAGGGTTTCAGTATCAACAAGCCAAATAACACTTTAAGAACTGGGATAGAGTGATAAGTGCTCTTTCATTCTTAACTTAGAACTCTGGTAAGCACTTTGTTGCCTTAGCTTTGTTAGGAAGGGCTATTCCCTATATATGAGATTTTCTGGTGCAATTTCAAATTTAGTCGGATCTTAATGCGAATATCGAATGTGTGTGAGAAACAAAAAAAAACTTTTATAAGAATTAGTTCTACAAGATTGTACTTCTCCTGATTTTTTTAAAAGTATGATAGTATTTTTTCTTGGAGGCAAGTCTTACATATGATGTTAGCTCACTATAGGTATTTCAACAGGAGAAGTAATGAATATTGGTCACCAGGTTGTTTCGGATAAAACCACCAAATATAAGATTCGACAAATTCAGTCAAACAATTTTCTAAAAATCAATGGATTATAATACATTGAAAATTTTGAATTCATGTTTCGTGATCCCAAAAGGACAAAAATGATGATGTTAGTCCCGACGAAGCAATGAGTATTGGTTACAATGTGTATTAGATTGACTCACCAAGTTTGGAGCCCAATAGAGTCAATTAAACAAATTTCAAATAATCAATAAACTAACACACACCAAATACTTTGAAAAATCCTAAATTCTTGTTTGTGATTCTGAAATATCAAATAATAATGTCAGTCACGACGAAATAATAAGAATAGATTATCAGATTATTTCAGATGGACCTACCAAATTTGAAGACAGAAAGATAAAGAAAATTATACTAAAGAGAAGATGTATCTTTATACTTGAAAAAGGACCTAATTTACCTCTATATTTTGCATGTACATTTTGCTCCTTTAGGACAAAACTCATATTTAAACATTAGGCTAACAATGAGAGTCAATTCATTTTAAAAAGTACAACGAAGGATAAATATAAATATTTTTAAAGCCGTAGAGGAAATTATATAAAATCCAACAAGTACAATTTATTTAAAGTTAAATGAGTCCTATTAGTTTAAACTCAAACCATTTAATATTAAAATATCGAAATTTTATCCAAAAAACAGCAAACATTAGATAGCATTAACAATCCTTTGTTGGCAAACTTGTAAGTACACAAAATCCAATAATTTAGTTTCCAATTTGAGAGTTTCCTAACAAAGAGAGTCATAAATTAATTTTCTGAAAAAGCCAACTAATTTTATTAATTTAATTATAAAGAGTATTAGAGTACTATTTTTTTTAAAAAAAAAATCAAACTATTTAATACTACTATTTCAAATCAACAATGTACCAAATATTAGATAATAGTAAATATTCCATTTTGGGAAAGTTTTTTTGTAAGTACACTAAATCCATTTTCAAAATTTTATCCTGTAATGTACCAATCACTTGTTAGGTTTAACTAAGTTGATTAGGAGTGATTATAAAATCAATGACTAATTTTAAAATCCCAAGTAAGTAAAATGAATTTAAGGTAAAAAAATATTGTAATTAATAACTAATGTGATTGTACAGTGATTATCCTGTAATGTACCAACCACTACTTTTTTTTATAAAAAAAAAAAATTAATTTTTTTAATCAGTAATGTAATAATCCATTTTTAGAAAACTTGTAATTAATCCATTTTAGATTCCATTTAAGAATTTTCTAAAAAAGGTGGTCATGTTCTCTGAATCTAATTAGCGAATAATCAGAGACAACATAATTATTAATTATGACATAGCACAATAATCCTATGTGACAATTTCCTAATTAGCTCAGTGTCCAAATCATTCTAAACACTATTTCTCTAACAATAATAATAATAATAATAATTTATGTTAATAGCGTAAAAAAACAGTAAATTGTAATTGTCTTTTATATTATCTAACTTATGTTTATAAAGATAACTTATCGTATTTTCAAGAGAATAAAATTTCACAGTTTAATGAAATTTATTAGTAATAAATATTATTCAGACCTAGTTACTAAATAGTTGATTGGAAATTCAATTATTATTTTACGATAACTTGAAATTAAAACTATAAATAAGGTTATATGATCGGTCTTGGATACTCGAGTATGAAAGGCGACCCCAAGGTGATCTCATAATTCTATGAGATCGAGATGATGAAGTCAGCCTTTTTGAGAGATTTACTAAGTAGTACTTAATAACTAATGTGATTGTATAAATATTTTTTTCACGATATTTGTGTTTTGAACTAATTTTTTTTATTTAAAAAAACACCTTTTTGTTCATACATTGGATTAATGAATTTGTATCCCCGAAATATCTATAAATAGTCGATTTTGAATTCCTTTATCATTTTAACGTTAACTTAAGTTCATTTCATGAATTCATAAACCTCAACAATTGAACTCTCTTCTAAATTACATCAAACAAGGTACTATGATCGGTCTTTGATGCTCAGCTGTCACATTCGTCTTATAGTTCTCACGGGAGTCGAGATGATGAAGTCAGTTTCTTTTTCAGAGATATACTTATAATTACTTAATTACAAATCTGACTGTGTAGATATTTTTTACGTTGTTCGAGTTTTGAACCTAAACTATTACAAAATAAATAAGAAAAGACACCCTTTTGTTCATACATTGGATTTGTATCTCCGAAATATCTATAAATAGTCGATTTTGAATTCATTTCTCATTTTACGTTAACTTAAGTTCATTTCCGAAACTCATAAACCACAACAGTTGAATTCTCTTCTAAATTACATCAAACAAGGTACTATGGTCGGTCTTTGATGCTCGGCTGTCAATAACGTCTTGTAGTTCTTATGAAAATCGAGATGATGAGGTCGGACCATGAATTTTTCGATAAAAAAAAAGAAAAGAAGATACCCTTTGAAACTACACGTGTGGTGGTAACTCTCACGTACTGATATCAGTTGACAACAGTCTTTGCCAGTTGCCATTTTCTCTAACTTTATATATAAATCCTCTTTTGCCTTATTTTTCTCCTTTCTGTCTTCGCACACTGGAAAAAAAAACATATACTGCTTTGGCTTTAACTTAGATAGAAACGCCCAAAGCTGAGTTCTTGCAGCCATGGCTGGAAGAAAAAGAAGAAAAATGAAGTCGTAAGTCCTTCAAAGATTGAAACTTTATGAATCTTTATGTGTGTTTTCATGTTTTTTTCAGTTTTTTTGGGTGTTTTGAGCTTAATTTGAGTGTAAAGACTTGAATTTTAATGAATTCTATATGGGTTTTTGATTTTGTTTATGTTTGATGTTTTTTGTTGTGTGGATCCATCTTTGATTTCACTGTTTGAGTTGAAAGGTGTAGTCTTTTTACAAGTGAGTGAGTTTTAAAGAATTCCCAAACCCCCCCACCCCCCAAACCCCACCCCCAAAGTTTTACAAGAGGTGGAAGAGAAATTGAGTTGAAATGGAATGAGTGGATTTAATTTATGTGGTGTTTTTTTTTAGTTTTGTTGTGTTTGAGGTGAATTTTGACAATTTTGGTGGATGCCCAAATTAGGGGTTTTATGAATTTATCACTTGATCTGTTTATCTGGGAATTTCAGGATGTCTATTTGTTAACCATTTTATACTTCAATTCAATCTGTTGTACTAAAAATGTTCCAAATTCATGTCACTTTTTGCATAAGATATCTGTGACTTTTTTAATGTTAGGGAATGGGCATATGTGATGTTGATGATGATGATTGATGACTTGTATAGCTGAATAAATGTTGCTGTTGGGTACTTGTGTGATGATTTGTTGGTCTTAAGAGTTATTCTTACTCTGATCGAAACAGTTTATAACGGTTCTGTTTTCCTAGTGGGAACATAACTGTTTATACAGATAGTCAAATGTTTCGGTGTTGTTCTGACAGTTAATCAGCTTAATGTATATGTCGGCTTTGATGTTGTCCTTTGTGTGTTAGAAGTTACTCTAAAAGCAGTATTTTTCGGTGTCAATGATGAAAGCTATCTGTAACTAGTTTAGGATTTTGTCGTCTTTGATGTTGCCCTTTGCGCGGGAGAAAAAAAAAAAGTAGAAATGTTCTTATTTTAAAGCTGGAAGTCACCTATAATTACCTGATTGAGGATATCTCCTTGTCGTCTTTGAGGTTTCCCTTTGCGCGGGAGAAAAAAAAGCAGAATGTTTTGATTTTAATGCTCAAAGTCACCTGTAATTACCTGATTGAGGATATGTTTTTGTCGTCTTTGATGTTGTCCTTTGCGTGTGAGAAAAAAAAAAGAATGTTTTGGATTTTAATGCTGGAAGTCATGTGTAAACTGATTAAGGATATATGTCTTTGTCGTCTTTGATGTTGTCTGTTGCGTGTGAGAAGTTACTTAAAAGCAGTATTTTTTGGATTCGGTGCTTAAAGCCACCAGTAATGGTGTCGCCTTTGATGTTGTCCTTTGCGTGTGAGAAAAAAAGCTGAATGCTTTGGATTTTAATGCTGGAAGTCTCGTGTAACCTGATTAAGGGTATGTCTTTGTCGTCTTTGATGTTGTCCGTTGCGTGTGAGAAGTTACTCAAAAGCGAAAAGTAGAATGTTTTGGTCTTTGATGCTAAAGTTCACCGATACGTATCTGATTTAGGATTTGTCTTCTTTCATGTCGTCATTTGTGTGTGAGGAGTTACGCTTAAAGCAGAATGTTTTGGATTTAATGCGGAAAATCAACTGTAACCATCTTTATAATCATGTATATTAGTTATTGCTAAGGCTCTTAAGGGAAATGCCTCATCTGGTGTGTTTACACGCTGTGACACATTTGGATTCTGTTTTTGTTTCCCTCTTCTTCTTTTTGTAGTTATTGTTTCTTTTTTTCAGAGTGCTTCGTCATACTTTCTATAGTATTTTCCATAATTTCTTCACTTCTGTTATTTCTTTTTCAATCTGTTTTGATATGCTTTCCTTGAGCCGAGTTTCTATCGGAAACAGCCTCTTTGCCTCCCAAGGTAGGGGTAAGGTCTGCATACACTTTACCCACCCTAGATCCCACTTGTGGGATTACAAGTGGGGTCACACTACGTACGTTGTTGTTGTTGGGGCGAGAGTGGAAGTGGAGGTAATGTGTACTTTATATTTTGTGGATAACGTTAACTTTAAGGGTTCGGTATCTGTTTTTACTTTTTTATTTCACTATCCATTTTGAAACTAAAGATGACTTTTATATTTCTAGATTAGCTGCGACAGCTCCAAATAATGGTGCTGCTTCAAGTGAGGAGCGTGAAGAATCTGATGAGCAAAACTCATTGTTTCGTGTGCCGGTTGATATCCTAGAACAGATTCTCTGCCGGTTAAACTTGAAGGAAAATATCCTTGCTTCTGCTGTTTGCAAGCAATGGCTTGCTGCTGCCATTTCTGTAAGAGTTGCGAATAAACCACCTTGGCTTATGTTTTTCCCGAAATTCGGTGACTTGGTTGAATTCTATGACCCTTCAGTGAGGCAAACTTATTCTGTTGAGTTACCAGAGTTACGTGGCTCGAGGCTTTGCTATGCGAAGGATGGCTGGTTGCTGCTATACAAGCCCAGAAGTTTGCGTGTGTTCTTCTTCAATCCTTATACGAAGGACGTGATCAATTTGCCAGGACTAGAATTAACATACCAGATAGTTGCTTTTTCGGCAGCTCCAACATCCCCTGACTGTATTGTTTTCACAGTTAAGCATGTCAGCCCCACTTTGGTTGCAATTAGCACATGTAAACCAGGGGCAACTGAATGGACAACTGCCAATTACCAAAACCGTTTGCCATTTGTTAGCAGCATTTGGAATAAGTTAGTTTTCTGCAATGGTCTCTTTTATTGTCTGAGTCTTACTGGCTGGTTGGGAGTCTATGATCCAGAAGAACATACTTGGCTTGTTCGTGTGGTTCCACCTCCGAGATGCCCCGAGAACTTTTTCGTCAAAAATTGGTGGAAAGGAAAATTCATGGCAGAGCACAATGGAGATATCTATGTGATATACACTTGCTCTACTGCAAATCCGGTGGTATATAAGTTGGACCAAATAAATAAAATTTGGGTGGAGATGCAAACTTTAGGTGGTTTGACTCTTTTTGCTAGTTTCCTTTCATCCCAAGCAAGGACAGACATTCTTGGTGTGATGAGAAATAGTATTTATTTCTCTAAGGTTCGTTTTTATGGAAGGCGTTGCATATCCTATTCCCTCGATAAAAACAGATACTACCCGCGAAAGCAGTGTTACGATTGGGGAGAACAAGATCCTTTCGAGAGCATTTGGATTGATGCACCGCCGGACCTTTCAGCCTTTGCCTGAAAAGATTTGTGACAAAGGTACTGTTCTTTTCTGTTGGATTTTTACTTCTTCTAGTTGTGAAGTTGAACATAAGAATATCTTTGCTTGACTGAAATCATAAACTGTTTATAACAGCATGCATGTCCAAGAAAGGACGTGTGTGTTACGGATATGTACTCAATCTTTAAGGATGTTTGATGAAGTTGTTGATTTTAAGATTAGTATGATAGCTAAGTGCATTTTTGTTGGTTTAAAGTCAATTTCTATTTCATTAGTTGCTTTGACCCTCCAAAATTGTTGCTGCACCCGTATCGGATCCTCAAAAAGTGCATAGTTTTTGGAGGATCCGACACACACCGGGAAGTACTTTTGAAGAGTCTAAGCAACTTGGCCTACGAGATCTCTATCTTTTGAAGGCTGAAACTTCACATCTTGCAAGTCACCTTAGGAAGTGTTTTTCTCGAGGCTAAAGTGTTCCTGGCTTAACCGAATGATATCTCATTTGGCAAAGTTTATAGTATTAAAGTATGGAACATTTTGTCATAAGCCCCCGTTGTCTATTCGAGAAGTTCCAAGGCAAAATCAAGTTTATGATATTTAAGGTGCTATAGCACGAGTTAATTGTATATCCCAATTAAAAGGATCCTAAAGCTCCTACTGATTGTGGATCCTTCTGTTATGTCTTTCTTTCTTCCTCAACTTTGCAAATGCTAGACTATGAAGGCATATGTTTGGCATCTGTAGACTCTAAATTAGGCAATTAAGAATATAACGGCAGCATGTAAGTGTGTTCGTAGTTCAGAGAAAGTATTGACATGTTGGATTGAGAGAGTCCCAGTTGGACATTATGGAAGATTGTGTTTCAATGACCAAGAGGCTCGGAGCTGTGTGTTACTATGTAACATCGGATCCTTCATTTGCCCTGACGTACAACGTCAAATGGATGTGGAATAAGTATGGGTACCTAGTTCAAATTCTTCAAACTACCTAGTTCTTTTTTCTGAATGCGCTCTACTGCTTTCATTACTAATGACATGTTTTCTTCACTGCGTATTTCCTTCTTCATAACTACTTTGATTTTCTGCGTACACTCTACACTGGATATGTTGTTGTTGTTGCATTGTAGATTGTCTTTTGGGACTACACTGGGTTTGTTGTAGTTGTTGTATGTCTTTCGTCAACTATTTCTTCATATTCAAAATTACTATATACTAACTTCTGGCTAATCATTTCTTCCAGGGCCTCAAATACAAGGTCCCTCTTCAAACGGCTTCATCGACCAGTTCTAGAGCTACAGATGTAGTCAAGTAGCCACCTTGCTGCGGAAAAAGTGAAAACCGAACCGATGGTTCAGATGTATCACTAAATGTTGTCAAAGACCTGGAAGGCATGATAAAGAACAGGGTTCTAATCATGTTATCTCTCAATTTATAGCACTTTATAAGTTGTCATTGAACATTTTCCTTCAGTGTAGATAACATTTTAGGGTAATGTTGTAGTTGAATTTGTAGAAGTTTAATTCAAGCTGACTAAATAAGAGCTTTTTAGGTACTTCTATGTTCTTCTTATTATCTTTCTGAGATTGATTGTTTATGATCTGGTTGTCTATACCCTTCGGGGTCGTTTGGTATGCGGAATGAGATAAGCAAGGATATCCCATGCGATTTGTAATCCCACCGTTTTTAGTTCAAACGGTGGGATAAAATAATTCTGGGATTAGCTAATATCTCAAACCAAACATGGGATAAAGTTGATCCTAAATTTTATTTTAGGATTATTATCCTTGTTGTTATCCCATGTACTAAATGACTCCTTCCTGTATGCATATGTTATTCTTACATCAGGTGATCTATGTTGCTCGAATTCGAGACACCGTAAACATTTTTAGAGGATCCGAGCTGGTGACTCCTCTGGTGTATGTTGCTCATGAGACACTGTAAACATTTTTGGAGGATCCAAGCAATACAGCTGGTGACTTCTCTAGCGATGATCCTCTAAAAATGGCAGAGCGCCGTATTAGATCCTTCAAAAGCAACCGCCGTATTAGATCCTTCAAAAGCAACCAGAAGTCCATAGCTTTTGGAGGATCCGGCATATCATCGACATTGTTTGCTTGGATCCTTTGAAAATGGCATGGCACCATATCAGATCCTCCAAAAACTATCAGAAATGCATAGCTTTTGGAACAATTTGGAAGATCCAAGCAATTTTTTGAGTTTTGGGCTAAAAAACTCCCTTATGTATAGGCTAAACCTAAATTATGTTCCTGTGATATAATAATGAACAAAAAAAAAACACTTTCATTATTATATCACACGAATACAACTTACTTATTAATAAGGAATGTTTTTAGCCCAAAACTTCATTTTTTTAATGTTAAACCGTAAGGGCCGTTTGGTTATTGGTTATAGTTATCTAGGTATTATTTATGCAGGTTTTGTTATGCAAGGTTTAGTTATGTTGGGTTTAGTTATGCGGGTATTAGTTATGTAGGTATTATTTAGTTATGAAGAGATTACACTACATGAATTATTAACTATTGAATATTGAATTTGTTGCAAGTTAATATATATTATTTATGAATAAATAAGTAAGCAAATAGTATAAATTCTCCCTTTTTTGAATAAAAGATAAAGAAAAATGAATTCTCCTCCTATACTTAAGCGGGCAATCTTTTTTTTTGGCTATTTTATTGTTATGTTTATAGCTTATAAAAAATAAAATACCATTAAAATATTGTAATAACTGTTTCTTTGATCAACTTGATATTTTAAATTTCCTCGCATCGATAATGCTATTTTTTGTGTCACCGAAGCTTTATTTAACAACGGGCTACTGTTGCTGCTTCCAATTTTCAAGTACATTATAAATTTATAATATCCAATTTTATATTATGTAAAATATTATATCAATATGTTGATTAGCATATGCGTCGAAAAACTTTTAAAATTCAATTTGTAATATTAATAAAATATTTACATTTGGATTTCAAATGAAAACAAATAAAAAATCGTAGGTATATAAAAAGAAATAGGAAACAAAAATAGTTAGGAAAACATAATAGTTATGTGGGATCCGGTGTCTCCCACACCGAAAAGGGTTGTCCTACTTGTCAAGGTAAGGTCCATGAACTTCGAGGTGATTGGTGCTACATTTTCTCTAATCGGTGTCTCGCCGATCTAACGCAAGTTCGAAGGACGCAAGTTGAGGGTTCACTTGGGACCAGAAATGGTTATCAAGTGCCAGCCACGTCCATTGTGTAGGCTCGGGTCGTGACATCAGATCTCACAACTAACATCATCACCCTCAAGTTGCCAAATTTTTTTCTCAAAAATCTTTATAAGGACCTCCGTATTGAGTTGGGGAACCTTCACGTATACTCACACCATTTTTTTCGCGCCCAATTCCTCATTTACATGTCCTTTTTAAGGAATCACGCAAATTCCTCAATTTTTCGTGTATTAGCCCATGAATCTGGCGCCCGAAGCGCCCAATATTTTTTTCACAAAAAACTTTATTAGGACCTCCGTATTGAGTTGGGGAACCATCACGTATACTCAAACCATTTTTTTCGCGCCCATATCGCATTTATAGGTCCTTTTTTAGGAATCGCACAAATTCCTCAATTTTTCGTGTGTATTAGCCCATTGATCTGGCGCCCGGAGCACCAACAATTTTTTACACAAATTTTTTTATGAGCATCTCCGTATTGAGTTGGGGAACCTTCACGTATACTCACACCATTTTTTTCACGCCCATTTCCACATTTACAGGCCCTTTTTTAGGAATAGCGCAAATTCCTCAATTTTTCGTGTGTATTAGCCCATTAATCTGGCGCCCGGAGCACCCAAGTTTTTTTTCACAAAAACTTTAGGAGGACCTCCATATTGAATTAGGGAACCTTCACGTATACTCATACCATTTTTTTGGTGCCCATTTTCGCATTTGCAGGCCATTTTTTGGGAGTCGCGTAAATTCCTTAATTTTTCGTGTGTAATAATAGCCCATGGATCTGGCACCTGGGGAACCCATTTTTTTTTTCTCAAAAGACTTTATGAGGACCTCCGTATTGAATTGGGGAACCTTAATGTATACTCACACCATTTTTTCAAGCCCATTTCCTCATTTATAGTTTTTTTAGGAATCACGCAAATTTTTCAATTTTTTGTATGCATTAGCCCATGAATTTGGCGCCCAGAGCACCCAATTTTTTTCTCAAAAAACTTTATGAGGACCTCCGTATTAAGTTGGGAAACCTTTACGTATACTCATACCTTTTTTTTTTGCGTACATTTCCGCATTTACAGGCCCTTTTTTAGGAATCGCGCAAGTTTCTCAATTTTTCGTGTGTATTAGCTCATGGATATGGCGCCCGGAGCGTCCAAAATTATTTTTCTAAAAAGACTTTATGAGGACCTCCGTATTGAGTTGGGGAATCTTCACGTATACTCACACCATTTTTGTCACCCCTATTTCCTCATTTATAGGCCCTTTTTTAGAAATCACGCAAATTTCTCAATTTTTCATATGTATTAACCCATGCATCTAGCGCCCGAAGCACCGAAAATATTTTTCTCAAAAAACATTATGAGGACCTTCGTTTTGAGTTGGGGAACCTTCACGTATACTCACACCATGTTTTTCGCTCCCATTTCTTCATTTACAGGCCCTATTTTAGGAATTGCACAAATTCCTCAATTTTTCTTGTATATTAGCCCACAGATTCGACTCTCGAAGCACCCAAACTTTTTTTCTCAAAAACCTTTATGAGTACCTCGTATTGAGTTGAGGAACCTTTACGTATATTCACATCATTTTTTCGTACCCGTTTCCTCATTTACAGTCCCTTTTTTAGGAATCACGCAAATTTCTCAATTTTTTTGTGTGTATTATCCCATTGATCTAGCGCCCGGACCACCAAAAAATTTTCCTCAAAAATCTTTATAAGGAACCTCTGTATTGAGTTGGGGAACCTTCACGTATACTCATACTATTTTTTTCGCGCCCATTTCTACATGTACGTGCCCTTTTTTAGGAATCGCACAAATTTCTCAGTTATTCGTGTGTATTAGCTCATATATCTGGCGCTCGGAGCACCCAATATTTATTTTTTAACAAAAAACTTTATGAGGACCTCTGTATTAAGTTGGGGAACCTTCACGAATACTCACACCATTTTTTTCACTCCCATTTCCGCATTTTGCAGGCCCTTTTTTAGGAATCACACATATTCCTCAATTTTTTGTATGTATTAGCCCATGAATCTGGTTCCCGGAGCACCAAAAAAAAATTTTCAAAAAACTTTATGAGGACCTCTGTATTGAGTTGGGGAACCGCCACGTATACTCATACCAAATTTTTCACGCCCATTTCCGCATTTACAGGCCCTTTTCTAGGAATTGCGCAAATTCCTCAATTTTTCTTGTGTAATTGCCCATGGATCCGGTGTCGGAGCACCCATACTTTTTTTCTCAAAAACTTTTATGATGACCACCGTATTGAGTTGGGGAACCTTAATGTATACTCATACCATTTTTTTCACGGACATTTTCGCATTTATAGGTCCTTTGTTAGGAATCGCACAAATTTCTCAATTTTTCGTGTGTATTAGCTCATAGATCTGGTGCCTCGATCACTCAAAATTTTATTCTCAAAATTTTTTATGACGATCTTTGTATTGAGTTGGGTAACCTTCGCGTATACTCACACTATTTTTGTCACGCCCACTTCCTCATTTATAGACAATTTTTTAGGAATCGCGAAAATTCCTTAATTTTTCGTGTGTATTAGCCCTCAGATCTAGAGCCCGGAGGACCCAAACTTTTTTTCTTAAAAGATTTTATGAGGACCTCCGTATTGAGTAGGGAACCTTCACGTATTATCACACAATTTGTTTCACGCCCATTTCCGCATTTACAGGCCCTTTTATAGGAATCGCGCAAATTTCTCAATTTTTCATGTGTATTAGCCCATGGATCTGGCGTCCGAAGCACCCATACTTTGTTTCTCAAAAAATATTATTAGGACCTCCATATTGAGTTAAAGAACCTTCACGTATACTCACACCATTTGTTTCGCGCACATTTCCGTATTTACAGGCCTTTTTTTAAGAATTGCGTAAATTCCTCAATTTTTCGTGTGAATAGCCAATGGATCTGGCGCTCGAAGCAGCTAAATTTTTTACACAAAAAACTTTATGAGGACCTCTGTGTTGAGTTGGGTAACCTTCACATATACTAACACCATTTTTTTCGCACCCATTTCCGCATTTGCAGGCCCTTTTTTAGGAATCGCGCAAATTACTCAGTTTTTCGTGTATATTAGCCCATGGATCCGGCGCTTGGAGCACCCATACTTTTTTTCGCAAAAAACTTTATGATGACCTCCGTTTTGAGTTGAGAACCTTCACATATACTCACACCATTTTTTTCGCACCATTTCCTCCTTTACTGCCCTTTTTTAGGAATCACGTAAATTTCTCAACTTTTCGTTTATATTAGCCCAATGATTTAGAGCCCGGAGAACCCAATTTTTTTTCTCAAAAGACTTTATGAGGACTTCTATATTCAGTTGGGGCACCTTCTTATATACTCACACTATTTTTTTTGCGCCCATTTCTTCATGTACATTCCTTTTTTTTAAAATCATCCAAATTCTTCAATTTTTCGTGTGTATTAGCCCATGGATCTAGCGCTCGAAGCACCAAACAATTTTTTCTCAAAAAACTTTATGAGGACCACCGTATTGAGTTGGAGAACCTTCACTTATATTCACACCTTTTTTAGCGCCCATTTCCGCATTTAAAGACTCTTTTTTAGGTATCGCGCAAATTTCTCAATTTTTCATGTGTATTATAGCCCATGGATCCGACTTTCAGAGCACCCAAGCTTTTTTTCTTAATAACCTTTATGCGGACATCTGTATTGAGTTGGGGAACTTTTACGTATACTCACACCATTTTTTTCGAACCCATTTCCGCATTTACAGGCCTTTTTTTAGAAATCGCACAAATTCCTCAATTTTTCGTGCGTATTAGCTCATGGATCTGGTGCCCGAAGCATCGTAAATTTCTTTTTCTCAAAAAACTTTATGAGGACTTACGTATTGAGTTGAGGAACCTTCACGTATACTCACACCATATTTTTGCACTCATTTCCTCATTTAGAAGCTCTTTTTTAGGAAACGCACAAATTCCTCAAATTTTCATCCGTATTAGCCCATGGATCTTGTGCCTGAAGCACTCAAAAAAAATTTCTAAAAAACTTAATGAGGACCTCCATATTAAGTTGGGAAACCTTCATGTATACTCACACCATTTTATTCGCGTCTATATCCTCATATACAAGCCCATTTTTAGGAATCGCGCAAATTTCTCAATTTTTCATGTGTTGGATCTGGCTCCCGAAGCACCCAAAATTCTTTTGTCAAAAAACTTTATGATGTCCTCCGTAATTAGTTGGGGAACCTTCATGTATACTCACAATATTTTTTTGCGCCTATTTCCGCATTTATAAGCCCTTTTTTAGAAATCTAAAAAATTTCTCAATTTTTCATGTGTTTTATTCCATGGATTCGGCGTCTAGAACACCCAATTTTTTTCACATAAACCTTATTGAGGACCTCCGTATTGAGTTGGGGAACGTTCACGTACACTCGCACCATTATTTTCATGTCCATTTCTGCATTTACATGCCCTTTTTTAGGAATCACGCAAATTTCTCAATTTTTCGTGTGTATAAACTTATGGATTTGGAGCAGCGAGCACCAAATTTTTTTCTCAAAAAATTTTATGAGGACCTACGTATAGAGTTGGGGAACCTTCATGTATACTCACACAATTTTTTTGCGCTCATTTTCACATTTACGTGCCTTTTGTTAGGAATGACGCAAATTCCTTAATTTTTCGTGCGTAATAGCCTATGGATCTGGCGCTTGCAGCACCCAAATTTTTTTCTCAAAAAAGTTTATGAGGAACTCCATACTGAGTTGGAAACTATCACGTATACTCACGCCATTTTTTTTCAAGCTCATTTCCTTATTTACTAGCCCTTTTTTAGGAATTACGCAAATTCCTCATTTTGTATTGTGTATTAGCCCATAGATCCGGCTTTCGGTGCAGCTTAACTTTTTTTCTCAAAACATTTTTTGAGGACCTCCGTATTGAGTTGGGGAACCTTCACGTATACTCAAATCATTTTTTTCGCGCCCATTTCATTACTTACGGTCCCTTTTTTTTTAGGAATAGCGCAAATTCCTCAATTTTTCGTGTGTATTAAACTATGGATCTGGCGCCCGAAGCATCCAAAAGTTTTTTCTTAAAAAACTTTATGAGGACCTCTGTATTGAGTTGGGGAACCTTCATGAATACTCACACCATTTTTTTTGCGCTCATTTCCGTATTTACAGGCCCTTTTTTAGTTATCGCGCAAGCTCCTCAATTTTTCGTGGGTATTAGCTCATGGATCTTGCGCCCGAAGCACCCATACTTCTTTTCTCAAAAAAAGTTATGAGGAACTCCGTATTTAGTTGGGGATTCTTTACACATACTCACATCATTTTTTTCACGCACATTTCCGCATTTACAGGCCCTCTTTTGGGAATCGTGCAAATTTCTCATTTTTCGTGTATATTAGCCCATGGAACTGATGGCCGGAGCATCCAAATTTTTTTCTCAAAAAGCTTTATGAGGACCTCTATATTGAGTTGGCGAGCCTTCACATATACTCACACCATTTTTTTCGCGCCCATTTCCACATTTACATGCCCCTTTTTAGGAATAGCACAAATTCCACAATTTTTTGTGTGTATTAGCCCATCGATCTAGGGACCGTAGCACCCAAATATTTTTTTACAAAACCTTTATGAGGACCTCTGTATTAAGTTGGCGAATCTTCACGAATACTCACATAATTTTTTTCACACCCATTTCAATAATTATAGACCCATTTTTAGGAATCGTGCAAATTTCTCAATTTTTTGTTTGTATTCTCCCATTGATCTGGCACCCAGAGCACCCAAATTTTTTTTCTCAAATAAATTTATGAGGACCTATGTATTGAGTTGGGGAACCTTTACGTATACTCACACCATTTTTTTAGCTCCCATTTCTGCATATACAGGCCCTTTTTCAGGAATAGCGCAAATTTCTCATTTTTCGTGTGTATTAGCCCATGGATCTGGCTCCCGGAACACTTATATTTCTTATCTCAAAAAACTTTATGAGAACCTCCGTATTGAGTTGGGAACCTTTACGTATATTCACACTATTTTTTCACGCACATTTCCGCATTTACAGTTTCTTCTTTAGGAATCGCGCAAATTTCTCAATTTTTTCGTGTGTATTAGCCCATGGATATGTGACCGGAGCTCCAAAAAAAAATTTATCAAAAAACTTTATGAGGACTTCTGTAATGAGTTAGCGAACCATCATGTATACTCATACAATTTTTTTCAAGTCCATTTCGTCATTTACAGTCCCATTTTTAGGAATCATGCGAATTTCTCAATTTTTGTTTATATTAGCCCATGGATTTGGTGCCCAGAACAACCAATTGTTTTTTCTTAAAAGACTTTATGAGAACCTCCGTATTAAGTTGGGGAACCTTCATGTATACTCATACCATTTTTTTTGCGTCCATTTATGCATTTACAGGCCCTTTTTTAGGAATTTCGCAAATTTCTCAATTTTTCGTGTGTATTATTAGCCCATGGATCTGGCGCCTGGAGTATCCAAAGTTTTTTCCCCAAAAAATTTTATGAGGACCTTCGTATTGAGTTGGGGTACCTTCACATATACTTATACCATTTTTTTCGCGCCCATTTCCTTATTTGCATTCCCTGTTTTACGAATCGCGTCAATTTCTCAATTTTTCGTGTGTATGCCATTGAACTGACGCCCGGAGCACCCAAACTTTTTTTAAAAAAAACTTTATGAAGACTTCCGTATTGAGTAGGGAACCTTCACGTATACTAATACCATTTTTCGCCCCCATATCTGCATTTTCTGGCCCTTTTTTTGTAATGACGCAAATTGCTCAATATTTCTTGTATATTAGCCCATGGATCCGACTCATAGTGCACCTTAAATTTTTTTCTCAAAGAATTTTATGAGGACCTCCGTATTGAGTTGGGGAACCTTCATGTATACTCATACCATTTTTTCGTGCCTATTTCATCATTTACAAGCCATTTTTAGAAATCGCACAAATTCCTCTATTTTTCGTGTCTATTAGCCCATGGATCTGGCGCTCGGAGCACCCAAAATTGTTATCTAAAATAATGTATAAAGACCTCTGTATTGAGTTGGGGAACCTTCATGTATACTCACACCATTATTTTCGCCCCCATTTCTACATTTACAGGCCTTTTTTTAGAAATCGCGTAAATTTTTCAATTTTTCGTGTGTATTAGCTAATGGATCTGACTCCTGGAGTACTCATACTTCTTTTCTAAAAAAGATTTATGCGGACCTCCGTATTTAGTTGGGGAACCATCACGTATATTCACACCATTTTTTCACGCACATTTTCGCATTTACAGGCCCTTTTCTAGAAATCGCACAAATTCTTCAATTTTTCGTGTGTATTAGCCCATATATATGTGCCCGAAGCACCAAAAAATTTTTTACTCAAAAAACTTTATGAGGACCTCCGTAATGAGTTGGCGAACCATCACGTATACTCATACCATTTTTTTCGCGTCCATTTTCTCATTTACATGCCCTTTTTTAGAAATCACGTAAATTTCTCAATTTTTCGTGTGTATTAACCCATGGATCCGACGCCTGGAGCACTCAAAGTTTTTTCCCCAAAAAACTTTATGAGCACCTTGCTATTGAGTTGGGGAACTTTCACGTATAATCACACCATTTTTTTTCCGGCCCATTTCCTCATTTACAATCCCTTTTATTAATTGCGCAAATTACTCAATTTTTCGTGTGTATTAGCCCATAGATATGGTGTGCAGAGCAACCAAACTGTTTTTCTTAAAAAACTTTATGAGGACCTCCGTATTGAGTTTGGGAACCTTCACGTATACTCACACCATTTTTTCCGCACCCATTTCCGTATTTACTGGCCCTTTTTTAGGAATCGCGCAACTTCCATAATTTTTCTTGTGTATTAGCTCATGGATCCGGCTCCCGGTGCACCTTAACTTCTTTTGTCAAAATTTTTTATCAGGGTCTCTGTATTGAGTTAGGGAACATTCATGTCTACTCACACCATTTTTTTCGCGGCCATTTCATCATATGAAGGCCCTTTTTAGAAATTGCGCAAATTCCTCAATTTTTCGTGTGTATTAGCCCATGAATATGTTGCCCGGTGCACACAAAAAAAAATTCTCAAAAAACTTTATGAGGACCTCTGTATTGAGTTGGGGAACCTTAACGTATACTCACACCATTTTTTTCGCACCCAATTCTGCATTTACAGACCCTTTTTTAGAAATCGCGCAAATTTCTCAATTTTTCATGTGTATTAGCCCATGGATCCGGCTCCCAGAGCACCCACACTTCTTTTCTCAAAAAACTATATGAGGACTTCTGTATTGAGTTGGAGAACCTTTACGTATACTCACACCATTTCTAAATTTACAAGCCTTTTTTTAGGAATAACGCAAATTCTTTAATTTTTCGTGTGTCTTAGCCCATAGATCTGACGCCCGGAGCACATAAATTTTTTTTCTCAAAAAACTTTATGAGGACCTCTGTATTGAGTTGGCGAATCTTCACGTATACTCACACCATTTTTTTCGCGGCCATTCCTCATTTACAAGCCCTTTTTTTAGGAATCGCGCAAATTTCTCAATTTTTGTTTGTATTAGCCCATGGATCTGGTGCCCGGAGCATCCAATTTTTTTTCTCAAAAGTCTTTATGAGGATATCCCTATTGAGTTGGGGAACCTTCATGTATACGCACACCATTTTTTCCCGTCCATTTCTGTATTTACAGGCCCTTTTTTAAAAATCGCGCAAATTCCTCAATTTTTCGTTTGTATTAGCCCATGGATCTGGTGCCCGGAGTAGCAAAAATATTTTTCCCAAAAACTTTATGAGGACCTCCGTATTGAGTTGGGGAACCTTCACGTATACTCACACCATTTTTTTCGCGGCCATTTCCTTATTCACATGACCTCTTTTACTAATCGCGCAAATTCCGTAATTATTTCGTGTGTATGCCCATGGATCTGGCACCCATAGCACCCAAACTTTTTTTCTTAAAAATCTTTTTAAGGACCTCCGTACTGAGTTGGGCAACCTTCACGTGTACTTACACCATTTTTGTCGCGTCCATTTTCGCATTTGGAGACACTTCTTTAGGAATCGCGCAAATTCCTCTTATTTTTGTGTGTATTAGCCCATGGATATGTTGCCCGGAGCACCCAGAAAATAATTCTCAAAAAAATTTATGAGGACCTCCGTATTGAGTTCGTGAACCTACACATATACTCACACCATTTTTTTTCTAGCCCATTACCGCATTTACAGGCCCTTTTTTAAGAATCGCGCCAATTTCTCAATTTTTCGTGTGTATTAGTCAATAGATCTAGCGCTCGGAGCACCCAAAAAAAAATTTCAAAAAACTTTATGAGGACCTTCATATTGAATTGGGAAACCTTCACGTATACTCACACCATTTGTTTCGCGCTCATTTCCGCATTTACATGCCCTTTTTTAGAAATCGTGCAAATTCATCAATTTTTCGTGTGTATATTAGCTCATAGATCTGGCGCCCGGAGCACCAAAATTTTTTTTTCTCAAAAAACCTTATGAGGACCTTTGTATTGAGTTGGAGAACCTTCACGTATCCTCACATCATTTTGTTTGCGTCCATTTCTGCATTTACAGGCCCTCTTTTAGGAATTGCGCAAGTTCCTGAAGTTTTCGTGGGTAATGCCCATGGATCAGGTGCCCGGAGCACCCAAAATATTTTTCTCTAAAAACTTTATAAGGACCTCTGTATTGAGGTGGAGAACCTTCACGTATACTCACACCATTTTTTTCGCGTCCATTTTCTCATTTACAGGCCCTTATTTAGGAATCACGTTAATTCCTCAATTTTTCGTGTGTATTAGCCCAAGAATCTGCGCTTAGAGCACCCAAAAAAAGAATCTCAAAAAACTTAATGAGGACCTTTGTATTCAGTTGGGGAACCTTCATGTATACTCACACCATTTTTTTTGTGCCCTTTCCTCAATATAGGCATTTTTTAGGAATCGCACAAATTCTTCAATTTTTCGTATGTATTAGCCCATGAATATGGCTCCCAGAGCACCCAAAATTTTTCTCAAAAAAATTTATGAGGACCTCTGTATTGAGTTGGGAACCTTCACGTATACTCACACCATTTTTTTCGCACCTATTTTCGCCTTTGCAACCCCTTTTTAGGAATCGCACAAATTTCTCAATTTTTCGTGTGTATTAGCCTATGGATCTGGCGTCCAGAGCACCCAAATTTTTTTTCTCAAAATACTTTATGAAGACATCCATATTGAGCTATGGAACCTTCACATATACTCACACCATTTATTTTGCTCCCATTTTCTAATTTACATGCCTTTTTTAGGAATCACGCAAAATCCTCAATTTTTTATGTGTATTAGCCTATAGATCTGGCGCCCGAAGCACCCAAAAAAAATTTCTCAAAAAACTTTATGAGAATATCCATATTGAGTTGGAGAACATTCACCTATACTCACACTCTTTCTTTTTCTCCTATTTGTGCATTTACAGTCCCTTCTTTAAGAATCGCGCAAAATTTTTAAAAAAATTTATGAGGACATCTGTTATTGAGTTGGGGAACCTTCACCTATACTCACACCCTTTCTTTTGTTCCCATTTGTGCATTTACCGTCCCTTTTTTAAGAATCGCGCAAATTTCTCAATTTTTCGTGTGTACATAATATTCCAAGTAAAAAATGATTTAAACAGAAATCAATAAAGGTAAATGTGTAATTTACTATTTTAATACATGTATAAGTAATATCTACGTAACTTATTCCACCTTCTATCCCCCAGAACTTATACATAAATTCCCTCATAAATTTCGTAGGTATTAATTAATTATGTAGGATTACAAAAAACGCAACCACACACTATATAAAATTTAAATATGAATAACTTTTATACAACATTTAAAATCCCACCAACCAAACATGGTATGAGTTATATTGACTTTTATACCTTGCACAAAACTTAACTAATACTATAACAATAAAATGGCAACATATAAGTTTATCTAGCGTTAATCACAAGTTCTACATTATATCTCATGGATTTCGTTTTTTTTTTGTATTATAACTATCACTATAATCACAATATAACTTGTTCACAAAACAAACGCATCTTAAGAGTATGGCTTGGTAATCATAAAGTTGGTGAAACTGTATGACTAAGGGACACATTTTACTCACTATACATTAACAAGTGAAATAGTCGAGGTGTGTGCAAACTTAACCCAAACAGCACCATTCAGATAAATAGAAAATTTTCTAGAGCAAAGATAAATATTTACTCCTACTGAAGTGAAAATAGGGATCCCAGAGATGTGCTAAAATAAGAGACTTACTTTAACAGAGAACATAATTTGTCGAAGAGAGTAGAGATGAGAGTCAATTCTTTAAACAGGCTACAGATACATCAGTCAAATAGCTTAATTGTCAAAGTGACAGCAAACATTGTGCTTTATAACATCGACGGCGCTCATTTACACCTAGTATGGGTTGTAACGGGGACGCCCTCGTCCACCACTGTCACCCCGCCTTCCGTCACTTGAACTGCCTCCACCACTACGTCCACCTCGTGATGTTGGAGGAGGAGAATGCATAACTCCTGGTTGTTGCCTGGATGGGAAAGAGAGATCAGAAATAGTACAACGAAAACAAGCTAAATACCATTGAAGCATTTGAGAACAAGCACTTCTGATGGAACCTAATTAAACACCCTATTACTAATACTATAGTATCTAATGCTTCACTAGAGGTGCGCCTGTCTTTAGATAATATGGCATTAATGGTCTTCTATTTCGTGAATTTCAGCCATGACTCACAATAAATGGAGTTCAGAAAATGCAGAAAGAAGTTGTTTTGCTCCTGGACACTAGTTTTCCTTTATTATATCATAAAATCAGATTGGACTTTCCATTCATTATCACGCTTTGCGAAGCAACTGCTATAGACAGGTTGTACTTACAGGACATATCCAATCCTTCCATCAGGTAAAAGCATCGGCATCATTGCCAAACCACCAGGTGTAGCTCCTCTTCCATAAACCATTGGCTGTGAAGTGAGGAGCAAGGAGTGTTAGTAAAGCTGCAGATTCACAAATCTATCTAAACACAAGCTATACAAGAGGATGACAATAAAAGGGCTGTGATTTTCATCTATTTAGATTTAATCAAAACTGAAATCTTGAAATAGGTATTTCTTGGTCTCTGAAAAAACTTGTGCATATGTAATATTAATACATCGGAAACAGGTTATCTCCACGGTTTTTGCTTTACATATTGGACACAGTTGACAACATTGTGTAGATGATAAATCATATTCATCATTAATAGAAGCACCACACAACTTGCCACAAAATAAACTAACAGACCCTAGCAACTGAATACTTTGCTTACAAGCTACAAATCAACAGTAAACTTATTTAAGATTATTCTTTTATAATGGGAAAATCATTGAGGGCTAGTAGCATGCAGTACGAAACTCAATGGATAATGGGCCCATCCCTTTATACTTCTGCACTAGAATACCAAGCTTTTGTGCAGCAAGATTCGAACCCGTTATGTGCGCATAACCTACACATCTCGTGTTGCGCACTCCGCTATGCTAAAGCCAAGGGGATCAAATGTTAAAAATTATCCAAACAACGAATATATTTTTTTCTTTTTCTTTGTTGGGATGGGGCGGGCAGGTATCAATCACTGAATATTATGGTTCAACAACGTGACAATTAAAGGTGATAAGAAGAAACAAAGTAGACCTAATATCACGTGGAGCAAAGTTGCCTCGAAAAAACTTCTTTCCGAAGGTTAAGATTTAAGTTGTCCCAAAAACCCAATAACCGCTCACGATCAATGTAAACTAAGTTAAGAATACAGCAGAAGAAAAAAAATTACATATGCAAATGATATATATATAAACGTTATTAACTCATTGGGATTAAAACTCCATTTGTACACTTCAACTATGCCTAGGTACTACTGCAGAGTCTTTCCTTTGGAAGACACATCTCCATGAAGAAAAAAAATTACATATGCAAATGATACATATATAAACGTTATTAACTCATTAAAACTCCATTCGTACACTTCAACTATGCCTAGGTACTATTCCGGAGTCTTTCCTTGGAAGACACACATCTCCATGTAGGGAGAAGTGTAGTTTTCAAAACTATGTATTTTTACAAGACAAATATTTAGTATTAAAATGTAATGACCTAAATATAACAAAATTTATGAAAAGATAAGAACATCAGCGGCAAACACAAGCATTCACTATCAAAGACATGAAAAAAGCTCTTACTTGGGCTACACCTGGACCACCATATCCTGCACCAAAACCTGCACCTAGCGCACCATAAGGGGTTCCCATCATGCCATATCCAATACGAGGAGGGTAAGTTGGAAGTGTGGCTCCCTTTTGTGAGCTTGATCCTCCTGGAGATTTTTGATCTACCTGAGGCTTTGCAAGTGAACACTCCAGAATTTTCCCTGATCCAAAAGAGCAGCAATGTATCAGTGTCACTATACATTTTGTTGTATGAAGTGAACTCCAATCCAAAGAAAGAAGTGGAAACAAATATACCATCTATTTCATATTTCTCAGTGTTCTTCAGGGCCCTCATAGCACTTGACCTATCAGCAAAGTGAACAAAGCCATATCTGCTCTGTTCTTGCCCTGGTTTAGCTGGAGGAAGAACTACTTTCGTAATTTTCCCATGATGTTCAAACAACTCTCTTAGCTTGTCTTGGTTAATGTGTTTGGGCAAGTTCTTCACATACACTGCCTTAACCTATAGAGTTCCAAAGGAGACAACATGATGCTTACATTATAATTCCACATCTTCAGACATTTGCCAATTAACCAAGCTGGACCATATTGCAGTGTTTTATGCACCAAACAATAAACCATTCTTAAGGGAATATAGCTACTTGGTAGTACATCAACTTAGGATAAAATACCCCAAATGAAATCCCTAAAGCAAAGAAGAATACATATATGCCCAAAAGCATTGTATGTTAATCAGTTGGAACCTATGTTGCTCGAACTCTTCAAAAATGTCAAGGGGTGCGTGTCGGATTCGCCAAAAGTAGGATATTTTTGGAGAATCCGACACGGGTGCGGCATTGAAAGTGAAGAGTCCGCGCAACTTAGGTTGGAACTACGACAATATTTTAGTCCTTTTAGTTATGGGGTTTGGGTGAAGGGGGAGCTTTGCAGGAGATGAAATGTTCACAGATATATTCCTTATAGCACAGAAGAATTATGTTGAATAGAAATCACCATATGTGCGAGTATCTTAAGAAAGCACCCTGCAGCATATTAGTCTGTATGCAGAGGAAAGATAAAATTAGCAAGAGTTCTAAAGTAGAACCTGTGAAGAAGCAGTTTCAGCATTTTTGGGATCTGCCCAGCTCACAGTTGGTGCATTATCATCAAGCTTAAAATCTGAATTTGACATCTCTTGTCTTGAATACTCTGCACATGCATGATTGTAATATTCTATAAAAGCGAATCCACGATTTTTACCGGAATTCAGAGGATCCTGCATCATAAAAGTAGAAAAAAATATTAAAGCAACAAAATAGTTTTTTCTTGCATATATAGAGAGAGGGAACGGGGTGTTAATTTTCTTTCCATGAACAGGATATAATTGGAAGAGTAACTAACGTGGAGCAGTGTATGTACACCTAATGACAATAAAGAACTGTACCAAAAGGTGAGAAAATGGACTAAATAAACATATGTCAATAAAAAGTCAGGTTCTACCTTCACTAACTCAATAGTAATAACCCCAGGCCCTACATTTGTTACAGCTGTCCTCATATCTTCCTCTCCCCAGGTTCTAGGAACATTACCAATGAATAACTTATGTTTAGCTTGAGCTGGAGAACATTTAACCCTTTTTCCCTGATACAGAAGCAGCTGTGTTAGAGAATCCAAAGAGTTGGAAACAAGAAAACAGATGAATTTCCATTCACTTTCAGAAATTCACATCAGGACTGTAAACTGTAAAATAAATGATTTGAATAAACAAGGATGAGAGACAACAAAAAAGTACAGAACCAGTTGAGAAAATTAGCATTTTGTGTACCTTCAGCTCAGTGTTGTTGAGCTCTTTAATAGCCTTGGATGCCAATTCCTTGTTTCTATAGGTAACAAATGCATATCCTTTGTTCTGAGTTGAGTCCTTCCCTTTCATTATTCTTACCTGGCATTTTCATGCATGTCATCCGTTAAAATTAGGGATACCAATAAAGAACAGATAATGAACAAGAAAAGAATTTACCTCTGTAACTTCCCCAATTGTCTCACAAAATTCCCTCACATCTGCCTCAGAAACATCATGAGTAACACCACCTATGTACACTTCTGAACCATGAGGAGGAAGGGCGAGGAGCTCAGCATGCTTTTTCTCCATATCCTCAGCATCTGTATCAACTTTCATTTTTACATCCTCTGACCCCTTTCCTTCACCAGCTCCATCACTTCCATTTTCCTCCTCCTCCTCCTCTTCTTCTTCTTCCACCTCCTCTTCGACCTCCTCTTCTTCTTCCTCTTCCATTTCCACCTCTTCTTCTACCTCTTCATACTCAATCTCTTCCTCTTCTTCATTATCACCTTCAAAGTCAACATGCTCTTCAGTCTCAACAGGTTTCTCAGGTTCAGATTTAATAGCTGCAGCACTGGCCCTTGTTCTCGGCATCTTATATTTCTAGGAAGATAATCTGGCGCTGCAACTCTGATGGAACCACAGAAGCCGGAAGCATTTGCAAAAGAAAGAAGAAAAATGTGGACAGGCTGAACCAAAATGAAAGGCCAAGAGGATTTCCAGAGTAAAGAATATCTCAATTGAACTTGTTCCATGAGAAATGGCCAAGGAGTTCCAATGTCAATTTTCAGTAAAAGGCTGACTAAATTTTACCAATACAAACAAAGACAGGCAAGAGAAGAATACTGAATGACTATCAAGAGGGTAATATCCTCCATCAGGTGCAAAAACAATGAACCAATGAATTCCATAATAGGTAGATACTGATTGATTTCTGAAGGAAAGTCAGCCTTTAGTTTAAACTATAATTAGGACCAATGCATTCATAACAATGGAACAAGGAAAAGAAAGAAAAATAAAAGAATACAAGGAAAGAGAAAAAGAGAGAGGAGAGGAGATTATGAAAGGCTTAATCTATCCCCAGGCAATAGCAGGGAAAATAGAATGCTTAATGGGATGTTCATCAAGGTTTAGATCCCACCAGACCCCTCCCCATAAAACATAATTCCAGTTCCAAAATACATGTCCAATTCTGTAAGTGAGACCTCCCTGCAGTAAATTAATGGATATACAGTGAATGTACTGATAGAGGAGCAACCTCGACTGCACTTTTTAGAAAACCATTGCTCAATATCAGAACAGTCCGCGAGTTGTTTACTACCATTAGAGTTAAAACTTGACCTCAAGAAGCAGATTAATTCATAGCTAGCTTAAGCAGAAGTCTAATCGGCCTCTTAATGATGTTAGACTGTGAATATTAATAGTACACAAATCTGATAGCTTACACCCACGAGCTTGAATAATCGGTTAAAAAGTGAGATCAACCATTGAAGGCAATAACTAAGAAATACACGTCACTGATGTCCTTTTTTTTTGGGAGGGTGGTGGACAAATCCAAATATTCCTTTGATGCGTATGTCACTAAGTTGACTGGTGACACAATAAATTCCATTTGCAAAGTCGAGACCAGTTAAGAAATCTCAGCCAGTGATCACTGAGTTTCTTTCTCCAACTATATTTTCTAGTGGAAAGCACACAAGAGGAGCTCAAAAGTACAGAACTACTTCTCCACTACATTAAACCTAAGCTTGTTTTTTAGGATGGTAACAGTAAATCAAAGCTTTTTTATTAGAAATCAAAACCATTTTTGCTCGAAATTCCAACGTTTAGAACATAATTATTATCTCCCAAGTTCAGTAGCATTACGATCATGCAGTCTTAACTACTTCACCAGCGATAGGTTTATCACTAAATTTCATAATATTTCCTTTCTATATACTCCCTGTCCCAATTTACATGCTCACTTTTCTTTTAAGTCAACCCCAAAAGAATGATGCATTTCAATATTCAGTAACAATTTAACTTTAGAGTACCTATTTTATACCCTTAATAAAATGACTTATAGCCACACCAACATCTATAACTTATTTTAGACTACAGATTTCAAAAGTATTTCTTTTTCCTTAAACTCCGTGCCAAGTCAAACTACCTCACATTGGGACGGAAGGAGTAATAAACATTAGCCTTGAGCTCTAAAGCTTAAGGTGAATTCTCAACTATTCAATACATCAATTCTTGAACATTTAAGAACTGAGAAGCATTCTATGATGGGAAAGGGACAGGAAAGCTAGAACAAATAGAACCTTGTCGAAAAGTAGCCAGAGTCTTTCGCCTAA
The DNA here is from genome assembly GCA_029582545.1 of Solanum lignicaule. Taxonomy (NCBI): domain Eukaryota; kingdom Viridiplantae; phylum Streptophyta; class Magnoliopsida; order Solanales; family Solanaceae; genus Solanum; species Solanum lignicaule. The sequence goes on along the minus strand of JAJOOF010003176.1, from coordinate 2,366 downwards.
AATAGATAGATAGATGAGATGAAAGAGCATAAGATGAGAACAATGCATCTGGATCATGCATTGCCCCTAAGTTAAGAACACTATTTTGTGGTCTTCGAAAATACATGATATAATAAGTGATTTTGAAGTCCAAACTAGGTATATTTGTATGATGGAAAACATTTTCTGGTGCTTAATTGCCTGAAAATATTTTTTCACCAAAAGGAAAGAAACTGACTTCCTTAATCTATGTGTGAATATCATTTTTCTACCCAACTGTTTCAACTGTTAACTTCAAATCACTACTCTAACCAGCATTTCGACATTATTATCAATCTTTTATAATTTATTTTCCTCAAAATATGCAACTTGCTACAAGGATAATCATCCATGTTTAATAAATATGTTTTCTTTCCACACATCAGCTAAACACAGAAAACATTTTAAGAAAACAGTTTTCCAAAACATCACCTATTTCTTGAAAAATGTCTGCTGTCGTACCACTGCAGTTTTAGAACAATTAGTCTGTAAGAGTCTAAAAACAGAAAAGTACTAATATGGTGCAATGAATTCCCATCCTCCTACTACCTTCCTAGACCAATCCAAGAGCAGAATAGCTTGATAGCTTATTACAAATTCTAGTTCAAAGAAATTTTCAAATATTGAACTTTATTTTATCCAAGAAGATGCTCCAACATAAAATCAAGAATATTTCAGTGTACTATACATCCTGGAAATCCAATTCCGCACTCTTCCCAAACATATACCTTTCAACAATGACAACAATCCACCATTAACCATTTATTTTCAACAAAGCACCTCAACTATTCCACATAATACCTACCACCTCCCACCAGCAACATCTAGTTTTTTTTGTCTTTGCGGTGATTTCAACCTGAAACCTCAGGGTGTTCAATCCACTTCATTAACCACTAAGCCACACCCTTGGGTGTCCCACTTAATGCCTAATGTCTCAATTTTCACCTATCAGCAAACTAACCCACATCTATGTTCTCCTTTAAGGTTAAAAAAAACCCACATTATTGTGCTACAGTCTCAATATATCCTCTCTAACTCATTTAACCTCTAAAGCAGCAAAAATCAAGCTTATTCAAGGAAACAAAACAACAACATAAATCCACAGGTCATTTCAAACAGATCCATGTACGTATACCCACAAAAATTCGATACCCAGTTGCATCGCAAAGAACAAAACAAAACAAATCCGGATAAACCCGCAAAAAGGGTTCCCGAAAATAGCAGAAAAATGCTGAATTGCATATCAAACAAACATAAAACATAATTTAACAAGAAGTACTGCAAAACAGAGGAAGTAATTGTTACCCTGAGTTGAAATTGAGGACCCTTTTTCCTTCTTCAACTATGGAAGCAAAAGCGAAAATCGACAGCTAATTTTAGTTTCTCTGAAAGTAAATTTCTGCTCTCTCTCTCTGTCTCTCTCTCTCTCTCTTTGTGGGGTGTTATATAAAAAAAAAACCCTAGATTGGTTAGGGTTTTGATTTGGGGATTTTTTTTTTTTGCTTTTTCTATATTCCTATTTCCTATTTAGTCCTTATATTTCTTTTGTCCTAAGTAAATATCTACGAGGGTATTTATATCATTACATATATCTAGTATCTAGTGTGAACATGTGGTGACACAAGGATAATCTTTTTTATTTTCTTTTGTATATTGAAGGAAGAAACTTTTTATATAAATATATATTATTGTTTCAAACACCCACAAAATTAAATTTTCTTTCAAACACCCATTTGAAATAGAGTTTTTCTATACCCGAAACTAACATCTAAAGCCAAAATTATGAACGTTTGAAGTAATGTTTTACTTCAAACATTAAATGATATAAAATCGGTGGCATTTGAAAGAAAACACATTGACCTACAATTTCGTATGTCATGTCTCACCTAATTCATTATGTACTAAAAGATATGTTAGTATGCATTGTTTGCTATCAAGAGAGACACATTGATTGCATGTAATTTTTTTACCAAAATTTTTTGTGAGTGTTTGTGATGATTTAATAAATTATGTGTGTTAGTTCGAATGGGTAATTATAGGTGTTTATAAGTTCAAATAAGGTATGGACCGTGAAATAGAGTTTTTCTATAACCGAAACAAACATCTAAAGCCAAAATTATGAACGTTCAAAGTTTCTAATATTTACAACTACACTAGTGTCTGGTAAAATGGCCAGAATGCTTTACTTCAAACATTAAATGATACAAAATTGGTGGCATTTGAAAGAAAACTCATTGACCTATAATTTCATATGTCATGGCTCACATAATTCATTACGTACTAAAAGATATGGTAGTATACATTGTTTGCCTTCAAGAGAGGCACACATTGATTGCATGTAGTTTTTT
>JAJOOF010003174.1:0-17376 GCA_029582545.1 Solanum lignicaule | reverse complement strand
CTTCTTTACCAATCTAAAAATAGATATAACTAAAGCTTCTCCGATCAAATCGATAATTAGCATTTAAACAAAAATGAAAAAGGCAAACATGAACAAGTGTAAATTCCACATTCACACAACATTTACTATAAAAATCATCGAATTCTCTGCCATGAATAATCAAAATTCACAAACAAATCGAAATTAAACTTAAAATGGGTATAAGAAAGAACCTGAATACAAGTAGAGACGATCCAAGGAGAAAAATACGAGGTGTGTTGGTAAAAATGTTTAATTTGGTGAAGCTCCCCTTTATATTTATTTATATATATACATGAAAGCATTAAAGTTGTGACTAAATAATTTGTAATGTTCAGATTTTGTTGCCTTGATACAAAATAATTGTCTGTAAGTGAAAAGTTGGTAAGCTCCTGCGATCGTATCTAGACACGTATTGGACATCTGTACAAAACAGGCAGAATTTTCGTGAATTGTTTGAAAAGAATATTGAAAACGCTCATAAACTATGTATGGATTATTAGTTTCATCCTTAACTATTGATAAATTTAAAAATACTTTTTTACTTGACTAACATAACTTACATAGACCCACGATCTTTCAACATGAGTGAAATACATCCTTAATTTAGCGTCACGTTTAAGATATTTTCTACACTTCTCTTGACTTTTCTTTTCATTAAGAGTTTTATGTTATTACAAGAATTTGAAACCACTTGTTAGGTTATGTGATAGATCGGGAGTTGTATCTAAGTTTAATTAGTCAAGTATAAAGGAGTGTTTTTATGACTGTTCGGAAACAAAACTAATAATTTGCATCAAGTTCAGGGATTTATATAATAACAATAAATTATGGATTATTATGTAGAAATTACTTAATATAAGGACTTTAGAGTCTTTAATTACTCTTAATCTCAGTGTGAAAATGCTCATTACATATTATATCTCCACTAAAATAATTAATCACAAATTTTCTTATAATTTGTATTAGGTCCCAAGCATCTATGTAAGTTTATTCCTTAGATGGCTAGGAGGGAAAAGAATATTATAAACAAATCCTTTTTTCAAATATTTTTGTGCAAAAGTATTTAACAGCTTATTTTGAAAGATGAGAGAGCTTTAATATGAATTATTTTTAGTCATGCTTTTCTTTTTATTAGAAAGAAAGCTTTAAAAACCATTAGTCAAGTTTTTTGAATGTTAAAAATGCTTATTTTTAAGAATGTGATGTTTTCTAGTTAATTTTTTTTTTAAAAAAAATAAGTATTTCTGAAGAGTAATATAAACTATTTTTTCAGAAGTTAATTTTTTTTTAAAAGCACTTTTGAAAAAAATCCTAGTAAAAATTAGAAACTAGTCAATTTTAAACTAAATATATTGGTTACATGCTCTATTTAAATATGACTCATTTAGACTCACCTATGTACAACTATATTTTCTAGTGACAGTTAAATAAGAATAAAAAGTGTGAGATGCCAGCGGAATGATCGATTGGATAGAATCTAGGATTGCTTTCTTTCCACCGCATACTTATTTGTGTGTCGAAAATATAAAATTCTGTTAGATTCTTGAAATAGAACAAAATAAAATTGGGTCGACTGAATAAATGGATATAATTGCTTGTTCAATTAATTTACAGGGAAAGAAAAAACAACGAGCTTTGTTCTTAATTTGAATAATTCTCAATCTAATTAGACGTTAAAAATGTATTAACTTCTAATGCAAGAAGGGTTTCTTTTTTCATGAGTGAATTTTCAATTTTTTAGTGAACCTTAACTATTATCATTTTCTTATTATGAAGATGTGTGTAGAAGAAACAATAAAGAAAGTCTTTTTGAAGTCGAAAGAGCGATTAGGTCACAGAATAAATGAACTTTAACCATTTTATTATCTTATGACACTATAACATAGACCAATTAAATGAAATGAAAAGAAAAAAAATATGATAGAGAATCTATTGAAAGATTACATGTATTAAAGGTATCTATTCTTACTATAATACTTTGCTTTAACTATATCGTTATAAGTATCACCCTCAAAATCTTTCATCTTGAGTTCAAATCGAATTTTAAATGGAAGAAATTTAAAGATATTTACACCCACATAGCTCGCAACAACACATCTTTCTATATTCACTTATTTTTCAAGAGTATATTTATGAACTTGCTTATGATCGTTTAAATATAAATAGGTTGATCATGTTGAATAATTCAAGTTATAACAATATATTTAGTTTTGCAATTGTGAATCATTTTCTTATTTCTACTAATGTACCTAACAAAAAAATCATTTTTTGGGTGCAACAAGAGTTTATCTTTTCAAATAATATTTGAGGAATTCACATTTATTATGAAAAAAATCATTCTCTTTGATTAATATCTTCTTTCAAAGACAAAAATGATTTTAAATCTCATAATTTAAAATCACTTAATCAAACATTCCCTTCTTAGAGGACAATATTTTACATCTAAATGGTATTAGATATATTAATACCCTACCCATCTTTGGAAATTTTGTTTCAGACTTTTGTTATTGGATTAAATATATCGCTTTTGTATATTTATTACGATTCTTTCTCCCTGAATATTGTAATTTGAATAGCCTTATTACTTCAAAGAAGTGTGGTTATTATTTTTCAAAAAGAAAATCTTCTTTTCTCATATAATTCTTATGTATGTAAATGTGAATACATTTTCATTTTTTCTACAGAACGAATCTTCTTAATTTAGTCAACATCTTTTGAAGCCCTTTTTAAACGAATATAATTTTATGAAAAAATATAACGTTTTGTAGAAGTTTTTACTAGGAATTTTCATGTTACCCTATAACTATCAAGGATCATTTCATGCATTATGTTAGGTATGAAGAAAAATCAATTTTGTTTCAAAAAGGACGTTTCTTTAGATTAACAAATGAATAGTTTACTTATTAATTTTTAGCAACATCACTTTCTATGTGCTTTCACCAATAAAAATCCATATAAATTAATTATTCAACCATTTTTTGTGACTTTATGTGTTATCTTTCAAGTGTGTGTCTAATCATTTAATGGTATGCAGTCAAATGTTAAAAAATTCATTTATAATCAATAATGCAATTAAAATTTTCGATATCCTTCTTTCAACTATTTCTTTGATTGAATTATTAGCTAAAACACACTTTTGTACCATATTAGAACATTCCATTAGCAAATTGATTTGGTCCAATTTATCAAATTATAATATCATTGACCTATTTGGACGTATAACTTTTAAAAACTTAGATTAAACGATAAGTTACTGCTCAAAAGTGTTTTTAAAATTTATTTATTAAACATAAAAAAACACCAAAAATACTTTTCCGAAACACTTTTCAAAATAAATTAATTTAAAATTTTCACCAAATAAATCATAAGTGACACTTTCCTTTCTTTTCTTTTTCGAAACTTCATATTGCATTGAAGACGCAAATTTAAGCCCCATAATTATCCTTTACATTGTTAGTTTTAAATAATTATCCAAGCAAGATTATTAATTTCGTAACAACTAGAGTACCTTATTTCATGCCTTAAAAGGCTAATATCACCCAAGTGTATAAGAAATTATATATCTCACTAGTTTTTACTCTCCTTGATTTTCTCCTATTCTCTCCCTACATTGCACATGATTTTCTTACCATGTCTATCAGTTGAACATATGTTAAGCTAGAAAAATACTTAATTTTTTAGAAAAAATAAAAAACTATAAACATAGATACACACTATTTAAAATATATGATACATCACATACTTTAGATACAAATATTCTTTATTTAGTTAAATTAGATGCATTGATATAGTATCTTCAATGGAAATTTTGAGTATTTTGAATTTTTTTTGTTTCTATTAGAGTTTTGAAGAATCGTAGTAGTAGAAGAAGAAAGAACCTAAATTATGTGCTTTGTTTTTGTAATAAAGATACAAATGCGCCTCATTAAGGGGGATGCAAGATTTTCTCCTATACTTATTGGATTTTGTGGTTTTAAAAAAAATTTGCGCAATTTTCTCCTTAAATATTCATACATTGTATCACACATCATTTTTGCGGAGGGTTTTTTTTTTTTTTTTTTAAAAAAAACATAATTATTTTTTTGAAAAACAAAAAAATATAGGGGTAGGTTGGGTGGAAGGCGGGGGTAGGGGGGGGCGTTGGGGTAATTTTTATTTTTATTTTTTGAAAAAAAAATTAGGGGTAGGTTGAGTGGAAGGTGGAGGGAGGGCACCCGGGGATGGAAGGGGCAATTTTTTTTTTTTTGAAAAACATAATTTTTTTTTGAAAAATGAAAAAAATTAGGGGTAGGTTGGGTGGAAGGTGAGGTGGAGGGGGATAAAAGCGGGGTGCGAGTTAGAAAAAATAAAATAAAATAAAATTAGGGGTGGGTCAATTGGAGGTAGAGATGAGAGTGAGTAGAATAAAAAATTACTTTAGAAACTTAAAACATATAAAATCATTTTTAATTCTTTAATACATGTGAATGAAATATGGGTAACTCATATCCAATCCGTCCATTAATTACCCAAATCATATTTACTCATATATTTTATGGGAGGATTGGATAATTACCCATTTTTGTTCAAACCATTTTAAACTCATCCAAATCCAACCATTCGTCACACCCTAAGTCCAACTGATACTTGAATCAAAATTAAAATTTAAGCGATAGTCATAAATTAGGAATTTTAACTTGTAACTTTGACTTATTTTGTCTCTTTTACTTAAAAATAAATGCTTAGAAGCACTTTTTAATTTTATCTTAACACTACAAGAATATTTAAAAGTTATTTTAACTTAAAAACATTTCAAATAAGTCAATCCAAACAGACTCCTCGACTCTTTCATAACCTCAAACTTCGTTAGATGGCTCTATGATTTTTTGATACTTCCTCCGTTCCATATTAGTTTATCACTTTCCATTTTGCACGATGCTTGAGAAATCATAATTAAGAAGATAATTTTACTAATCTACCCCTTAAAATACTTTTTGATAATTTTACAAATAAATGTAAACTCTTTCAAAAAGAATTAATTGCAAAGGCAATATAGAAAAATAATAATTAATTAATGCTTTTTTAATTTAGTAATGTGGACAACTAATACTTGTGAGATAATTATTTTTAGTATAATAATCAACCAATATGAGACGAATGAAATACTTTTCTATATGTGGTAACCCAGACTCACATTCCCAATAAAATTGGGGGGAGGGGGGACACAGAGAATTGTGAAAAATTATAGACGTTGACCATGGATTCGGCTCCCCTCCATTACCCCTTTCCTCCATTTTGTCAAGTGCACGTCTGGATTAGAGGCATGTGTCATATTTAAAGTTTAAAGGTCAAGATTATATTATATTAACAAATATCATAACCATAGTTAAGTAACTAATTTTAGAAAACTACTCTCTAAATCTATATATATATAAAGTTGAATGTAAGCAATCCTATGTGGCACCTCTCTATGACCAGTATTTCTATTTATTTATTTTTTCTCATTAAAAAAATTATTGAATAAGATAAAGAAACAAATATGTTAAATATATTAGTGGTAGTTATGTCGTTTTTAATACCCTAACTGTAGCACATAAATATTAGAATTTAAAAGAGAAATAAATAGTTGTTGATAACCTATACAAGAGAATGTCAAGAGTTTTCTCTAATATTTAAAATAGGGTAGATAATCACAAATCATTTCAAAAATATGGTAAAAGTTATTCACCAACTAATTAATATTGACATGTTCATTATTGACGAAGTAGTAGAAAAATTCATGGTTTGTGTCACGCCCTGAGCCTACACCCTGAATGGGACTGGCACTTGAGAACCATTGCTAGCCCCAAGCGAACCCTTGGCCTGACTTAACTCTTAGCGAAAGACTTTACTCAACATAATTGTACTTTAAAAGTAAACTGAAAGCTCAATGTGATAACTGAAAATGTATTATAAATAAACATTCACTGGCCAAAGTGGCAACTCAAATCTCAAAACATAATTAAAATGGAAAGACTCAAGAACTAACATCAACTAACTGTCTATGAATCCCCTAGCAATAGATCTGGACATCGGGACAAGACCCACGATATCCTAATGAACTAAAATGATAAAGTAATGAAAAAGGGGATCCTCCGAAAGCAAGGAGGCTCACCAACAACTCTGAAACTCAACTGGATCAAGGATGCGATGGGTGCTGATCCTGGTTACCTTAATCTGCATCATAAAAAGATGCAGGTCAATTGGCATCAGTACATTGAATGTACGAGCATACGAGGAGAATTCTAAAACAAGACATAATCTCGAAAAGGGAATTGAAAGAACAAACATGGTCTCAACTGAACTGAACTGAACTCATTTCAATATAAAGCAGTATAAATAAGTGCATTATAAAGAAAAGCTTTAAAACATGGATATCAACTCTGTGTATTTAAAAATACAATAGTAACTCTGTATGTATGCAAAGATACAATATAAACTATGGATGTATATAAAAATACAAGTAACTCTGTGTATATAATAATACAAAATACTTATGTGGGAGTTTCTCTAACCGACAACCATCACTTAAGAGCTATTGTGATGATACAACGTTTTGCCTCACGCTGCCAGGGCCGTCCTATACCTTGTCGAGGGTATAGAACCTGACTACTAAGTGGATCCACTAGTCTATGCTAAAAAACACTAAGGAATCATCTAAAAAGTATGACCCTTTTCTACCCATGATGGCTACATGGTTTATGGGGGATGGGAGTTGTCTGAACTTCCCCCCATATCGGTGCTCTATACTACTCCCAAAATATAATACTAGCTCTTATGTTTAAAAACATAACTTCTTTCTGTGGTTTGAGATAATTGCTCAAAACTTAGCTCAAAGGCTATCTTGGAAAACAAAGTTTCCTCTCTTGCTTAATTGTGAGAGCATTTACTCTTTACTGAAAACTAGCTCAAAGGCTTTTTTGAAAATCTCAGTTCCCTTTCTTGTTTAAATGTGAAAACATTTTACTATTTGGGAATACATAGTCCCAATATACTCTTTTGAAGAAATGAACTTCAATCTTTACTCTTTACTCAACTCAAAACTCAGGTTTTAAAACAAAGTTAAAACATTTGTAAAAGACTTTTAGAAGACTATATGAACTTCTCTTTACTTGTCTCAACTTTCCTTGAATTTGAATTTATGGATTCAAGGATTGTGATTTGTGATAGGAAAGATCTCATGATGTTTATGAGTGTTTTTAGATAGTTAAACATGAGAAATAATCAAGAAATCACTTCTTGGAAGCAAGTCTGCGACGCAGAGATGCATTTAAATATTTGGTCGCAAAATAAATTTTGAGGCAAAATGACCCGTGACCGCTTCACAACGCAGAGAAAGATTCTGTGAAATGGTGGGGCAAGTCCGTGACGCGGACTGGGACGCTAGATTTGCCCGACTTTTTCCTTTTTCGTTTTCTAAGCCCAATTCACCTAAACTCGGTTCTTTTTCTCAAATTCTCTTTAGATTCAGATACCCAGAACATATACACTAGAATCTAACTCAAAACAACTCTAACAATCGACATTAAACTCTCAAGAACTCCTCAATCTCATCCCAAATTCAAGAACGAAAGCAATTCAAGAACACAACTCAAGAACATCAAATTCTTAATCTTTTAGGACGAAAATCATACTGAAATAAACATGTTTGGCACGTGGGTGAACGAACCCAATGCTATGTGAACTCACATACCTCGTAGGATCGAATCCTTGGTGAAACCCACAATCAATTTCTCACGAAGACGACAAATCTTGACTTTCCTCTTCTCTTCTCTCTTGAGTTCTTCTCTCTAAAACCCTAGCGTGAATTTTCAATTGTGCAAACTGAACCAATTCAGTTTTGACCCTAATTAATTCACTAAAAACGAATTGAATCAATTGGGTATGGAAAAGATCATAATAACCTTCTAAAATTCGGTTTTGACTTTCCTTATCTAGACAACCCTACTTTCAAAGGGCATATCTCCCTCATACGAACTCGAAAATGAGCAAACTCGGCGGCGTTGGAAAGATAATTCAAAAATATTTCCTACAGTATTTTTTAGAACACCTAACTCATCCTGATCTAGGAGTTATGGTCATTTGAAGCTGCCTCAAAACTCATACTTAACTTAACTTTGTCAAACTTTCCAAATTTGATTATTTCCAAAAAGTGTTTCTTTCTAATTCCAAGTCTTTCTAGTAGCAGGGTGTTACAGTTTGATTAGCTCCTTTTTCAATATTTCATTCCTTTTTATGATTGTGTTTCAAACATCTTCTTTGTTTTAATTGTTTTTCTTCCTTTTTTTACTTTTTTACTTTTTAGAAACATCAAACAAGTTTCATTGAACATGCACGCATCAAAGAAAAAAAAAATCAACAACATACCAAATAAAATTTAAAAAAAGTCATGAAGGGAAGAAGGATAACAAGCAATGAAAAAGAAAAACATAAACAACAAAACTTCTCAGAAGGAAATTTAGAAATGAAGAGAAGAGATCTCAGAAAGAACAATATTTCGTCGGCTTTAGCGTAAAATAATAGTCAAATCATTGACGGTAAGTGTTAGCTATATGAAAATTGGAATTAATTTTATGCAAGAGTTAATCTAATATCCTATTTAGTATGATATTTAATATGGTTGACTAACTACAAATTGCACCATATTCTTTTTTTTTTAAAAACATTATCAAATATTTCACTAATAACTGAGCATATAATTATGTATTTAAAGCTTCAGGATAAAAAAAAAATTAATAATAAAAACCAAAAAAATGCAAAAATAAAATTATTAGGAATATTTTTAAAGTTATTAGAATCTAAAATAGGTTAAGAATCTTACGTTTCAAAATAATTGTACAATTACAAATATATATACATATAAAAAGAAATTCTCAAAATTATTTATATATAACCTATAAAATAAAATAAAAATTAAGTATTAAAATCAATAAAAATGAACACCTTAACTTTGTCACTTCTTCTGATGATGATAGAATATGATTTTTAGTATCTCATGATTCTTCAAGATATTGATATAAGAAGAAAAGTCATGTAACAAATGTTCTCTTTAAAAAGATTTTTTAAAAAAAATGTTGCACTATAATGTTTTCTACAAAATTTTGTATTGAGAGAAAAGATTAAATTATACTGATTGAAAAACTTATAGAAAAACTGATGAGTGATAAGAAGAATCAATTTAATTATTAAATTAGGAAAAGTATAAGGAGAAATATATGCTGTCAATTATCATTTGAAAGGATCCTAAATTAGTTCTCACATTATTACTTTCCATTTTTATTCTTCTTCCGTTCTTTTTTAAAAAAATTTCTTTAATTTTTTTGTTTCATTTTTCCTTATGTATCTTTAATTAATGTTTGTTTTATTTTTTATTGTGATTTGAAAGGATCCTAAATTAGTTCTCACATTATTTCTTTCAATTTTTTATTCCTCTAATATCGTTTTTTGTATATTTTATTATTTATTTATTTCCATTTTTTTCCTTATTTACCACCTTTAATTAATATTTGTTTTATTTTTATTTATTTATCTTTAATTATAGTTTATATTCTTAGAAATAATGAATATATATATTATTCTTCCATTCTTTTTTTAAATTTTTTCTTTAATTTTTTTGTTTCATTTTTCCTTATGTATCTTTAATTAATGTTTGTTATTTTTTTTATTGTGATTTAAAAGGTTCCTAAATTAGTGATCACACTATTTCTTTCAATTTTTTATTCTTCTAATTCCATATTTTTTGTAAATTTTATTACTTAATTTTTTTCCATTTTTTTCTTATGTTTCACCTTTAATTAATGTTTTTTTAAATTTTAAAGACTAAAAGACAAAAATATCAAAGGTAACCAACCATGTTTAATTTTATTCATCACCAATCATATTATTTTTCTTACTTCCTTACCTTAATCTGATAATTAATGCATTTATATCATTTCTTTAAATCACTTCTTTTTTAAAAAATTAAAAATTTACTTTCTTTTATTTATTTATTTCAAGAAATTAGTTATTATAATCTTTGTAAAAAATATATTAATATTTATTAATGTAATTCGATTTTATATTTTATAAATAAATTAGATCATCTCTTCTATTAAAGATCTATACGATTATACCCATATCAAATAATAAAGTTAAAAATAAAAGATGATGACACTCTTCTTAATTCAAATATTTATTTAACTTTATAACAAAAAAATACATTTTTTCTTATTTATTTTTTTAAAAAAATAATTGCTCAAAAAATTGTCTTGAAAGTTTATCTATTTTGCATTTTTCCAAATTTTAAATCATCTCATCATTAATGCTATTAATTTTTTCCTTCTTTGTTCTTTTTATTTTCTTTTCTTTATTTATTTTAAAATATTAGTTATTGGTATATAGGTTTTTGAGTATTTTTTTTGTACTTCTATAAAGAAAATTTTGAATTATGCCTAATTTAAAGAAAATAATTTATTAGGTGAATTCTTTTATTGAAATGGAAAACAAGATCTATTTTTTTTCTCTTCTTAGATTACTTTAGGTTAAGAATTTTAGTTTTTTAGTTTAAAAAAAATTGAAATTATAAATTTAAAATTATTAGAAGTAGAATTTTCAATAAATAATGTATTCACAATTTCCTTATCCATGTGAAATTGATTAAAATTCGTGAATACTTATATATTGTCTATTTGGTTCTTCGATTGATTTTTAAAAAATAGTTAATTACTTCATGTCTGAATGATATCGTGTTTGAATTAAAGTTAATTGGAAATGGACATGATATTGTATTAAAATTTTAATTTGGTAATTCGATTTTTAAAATGTTATAACATTATTGTGTCAATTTTTTTTTTTTAAAAATAATTGATTGTTTTTTCTGATGTCAACTTAATGTGAAGATATTATTTCTTTTCTTAACTATTTTATTTAATAGGAAACATGAATTTTGTTTCTAATCAAAATAGAATTTGCCTTTTTATTTCTACTTAATTTATAAAAAAATCATTTTAAATTACAGTTATACCGCGCGGATAAGTTTTCTAGTTTGGTAAAAATTATAATATATTCTAAACAAAATTTGACATTTATTAACATCATTAGTTTCATATTATATTTTTGTATTTAATTATTAAATTGTATGATATTTAAGGTGAGAATCAACTAAATAATTTATGTACTAGTAAACTTTACTCTTGAAATATTATATATACTATGTTGAGAAACAAATTTAAAAAGTTAAAAATTATCAGTGTGGGAAAAAACCAAAAAATAAAAATAACAAGATGAAAGGTTTTTAGAATTAAACGTAAATACCAAAATTATTTCAAGGAGAAAATGTGGCTATTGTGTTTTGAAGGGGAAAAAATATAGTATGTTTTTTTTTAATAAATATCCTTTTATCTTCTTTTTAAAAAAATAGAAGATAACATTGTTTTAAATGCAAATATTTTTGAAGATTATTATATATCACATTAAATATAAGCGTTTAATGTTCTACAATTTTAATATTTAAATGTAAATGATAAATATATGATGAAATTAATGATATTAATAAATATCAAATTTGTATGGAATATATTGTAAATCTTACCAAATTTGGATAGTAGTTTTCTAAAATTAGTTGACTTAACTATGGTTATGATATTTGTTAATATAATATAATCTTGACCTTTAAACTTTAAATATGACACATATCTCTAATCTAGACGTGCACTTGACGAAATGGAGGGAAAAGGTAATGGAGGGGAGCCGGATCCGTTGACCATCATCTATTTTTCTTTCCTTGTGCTAAATTCAATTAGTTTCCCCTATAATGTTTTCAATCATCATTGAGGTAATATCTTTACAAGTACATGAAGGAGTAATTTTTTTATTTTTATTTTTTTTTACTTTTTACTATTTATGTACATTTAAACTAGTGAGTCTTCAAATCTTCATGTATTTATTTAAGCATCAATTAATTTAGTAGTCCCCATTGTAATGTGACATTACCCAAATTTGTCTATTGGTCCTGCTTTAACATGACATACAGACACATTGAATACAAATAATTTTTTTTTTAACCTTTCCTAGGAGCTCCCACCCCTTTTGCTCCCTTGGTGACTCGAACTCGCAACCTTTGGGTTGGAAGTGAGGGGTGCTTACCATCCGAGCAACTCCCTCTCGTCCATTGAATACAAATAATGTACTTTAGTCCAATGTATTTTCTTATTGATGTGGGCATTGGTTAGTGGAGATTTGGTAAGAGGGGTCATTTTCTGTTCACCATTTGACTCCAAAGCCAAATGAATGGAGATTTAAAAGGAAAAAAACACACACAAAAAGGGAAACATATTTAAAAGAAAAAGTAGGGTCTGGTATTGGTCAAGACTCATTGACAGATTGTTCATCTTCACATTCTTGGATGTCCATTATTTGATTATGGTCAGCAAAATATTTTTAAAATATATTTAGACACTCTTTTGTTTATATAGTCTACTTAAGTTATTTTGGAGGAATATAAAAGAAAGAGTTAAAAGACTCAAATAAAGAGATGGAAAAATTCATTTTTAAGAAGCCTTTGACATGCGAGATGAAATCAGCATTACTTTACCATTTATATTACTTCAAATCAATTTCTACTTTACCATTTATATTTACAAAATTAATTATTTTTTATCAAATTAATTTACCAGCCAAATTGACCAACAAATGGTTCAAAGTAACCATATTGGTTCGTCTTCTCAATCATATGAACGAGAAATGCAAGTTTTAACGTGAGAAGATTGTTCATACTACGTGGGAGAATTATATTAAAGACTAGTACGCAACAACTTATGTTTAATATTTTTTTTTATTAAATTAAAGCTTGATCAATAAATATTGTAATTTTAAGAATGTTTTTGTGATAGTGAGTTATGTGATTTTATAAACTTTTGCTTATTTGGTAAGATTGTATAAAGAATTGAGACAATTTTAATAGTTTTACAACTTATGGAGGTTTTATGTTTATGAGAAAACATCCAACATAAAAAGTCTAAATCGCATGTCCAAACAAAACTTCAACTTCGTTTCATATCATTATTTTAAATCATGATTTCATATAGCATGGTTAAACGAGCCCCTAAATACAATGGGTCTAGAAGAAATGTTTAAGTCTATATTTTCTGCTATTTTTTCGTGTGTTTTGTCATGTTTTTAGATTTTCAAATAGCTTATTTAAGGAGATTAGTTTACTTTTAAATTTTTAATTGGGATAAAATAAAGGGGTAGAAATACATTATAAAAATTGATAGACATTTTGTGAGGCAAAATCTAAGAAAGGTCTTGATCTAGAGACCTAAATCTTTTTATCAAGGCCTTATTAACTAAATTTGCTTAAAGGAAAAATTACCTCATGAAATGCTAAAAAATAGATATTTTTTTAGTACTTTTTTTTAATGTGGGATATCCCTCTTTGAGATCTTGAATTTGAAAATGTATTAGCTAGGTGAGATAGTTAATGAAACAAGGAATAAGGTGGAGAGTACTTAAAGATGGAAACAACATTAAAGTTTGGACTTATACATGAATTCGTAATTCAAATGGCTCTAAACCCCTTCAAATTAAACACATATAATAACCAATTTACAATTAAGGGTGATGTTAACGTTCTTATTAATCAACAAAATTATATATTCACGACTTGTATAGCTATTTTTGTCTTAATGATATTCATTCTATTTTATTTATTTCATTATCTATTACATAAACTTCGGATAAAATTATGTAGTATTATACAAAATTAGGTGAGTAAAAGATTAGATTTAGTTACTATCTAACCAAAGATTTTACTCGTTATAGTGATGCGACTGCTAATAAACCTCAAACTAGTTATTTCTCCTTTTTTTTTTAAATTTCTAAGACTTTTTATGGTCACTGAAAATAAAATACAAATATAGTATAAATATTTTGTTAGGAAATGCATTCTTAATGTCTTACTAATTAATGCAAACACTTCTAATAGTTTGATTATATTTATGATGCTTGCAAAGTGTTTGGTTTTAAAATAGTAACAATTGACCACATATTTTTTGAGTGTTCGAAATCTTAGTTAGTGTAGAAATTGTGACATATCATTGCCTGATTTAAAGAACACTTTTAATTTTTCAAGATGGCGACATGATTTGTTTCACAATACATGTCAGTATCTTAAGTCTGTTAAGCTATTGAGATTAAGTGTTTCTTTCTTATGATAAAAGTGAAAAACTATTTCTTTGCTATACTTTACTTGATTTTCATGAATATATAATGATGCGTTGCTAACTTCGTTTCTAACTAAGTTTTATTTTTATTTTTTCTCCTCAACTATTGTTTAATAGGTAGGTTTATCTTCTATGCGGCTATTCATACCCCCTCCGCCGTCTACAAACTTGTCACTCGTACTCCTACTTGAACAGAAACCTCCAAATTAGTCCAAATTAATCCGAATTTCTTAAAATGAAATCCATATGCGACCCTTTATCTATCTTAACCCAAACAAATTTAACTCATTTCTCATACCTATTTCAAAAAGAACTTCCAAGTGGCTTCAATTGCCAATTGAGAACTTCCAAAGAATCTGGTTTACATTGATGGACCTTTGAACCCTTTTCTTTCCTCCAAATGTCTTCTAGACGCCGTAAAAGTATCAAATTTAACAAAGCATCCGAATGCCCTCTTCTTCAAACACTTGATCTCAGCAATAACTCATTCTCTGGTACAATTTCAACTAGTCTTGTTAATCAACTAAGCTTTATAGGCTTAATCTTTTGGAAATGGTCATGGAAAATGGATTAAATTTGTTTGGTTTAAGATAGATAGAGGGTCGGATATGGGTTTCAACTTGAAAAGGGATCATTCTTAAGAAACCCGAGTTAATTTCGGGGTTTCTATCCAAATAGAGGTATGTGTGACAAGTTTGCAAACAATAGGGGTATAAATAGCCGCATAGTGCAATGAAGGGTAAACCTAATTATTAAGTGAAAGTTGAGGGGTATTTTTGACCTTTCTCCGTAAAATTTATTCCATTGTATGGTTTAAATTTATTATTACGTAACGACGAAAAGTCTCATTTGGTGTAATCGTGTCATTCCCATAATATTTTCTCATCATTTTGTCTTTACTTATTATTTAATAAACCTATTTATCCTTTAATCTAGCTTTTCATAGTAGCTCTATTATGTACTCTACTTTTCTTATGAGTTTATCATTCAAATTGTTGATTTATGACATTATGCAATAACAGAGAATAGTTTAATTTATCCAAACATTATATTCATTAGAATAATGCAATACAGTACAATATAATACAAGACAATATGACAAATTATGAAACAATACATAACAACTATCCAAACATAAATGCAATTGTCTCTTATATATAAGTAGCAATATAATACTCACTTTGTTTCAATTTATATAACTCGTTTTTCTTTTTTAATCGATCCAATTTTTTTGACACATCTCTATATTTAATAATAATTTAACTTTTAAATATTTATTTACCCTTAATAAAATGATTTATAACCACACAAACATCTATCACTTATTTTAGACCATAAATTTTACAAGTATCAAACTGGCAATGCCGAGACGCTAGATTTTTTGTCATCAGAAAATCACAAATAGGAACATAACCGCGAAGCACAAGTCAAAAAATCAATAATTTCATTCAAAACTGAAATGTAAAAGAACACAAGTTACAATATTGCATGCACCTAAAAGCAACTATTAGTTGTGACATGGATCATAATTTCACCACCACTGCTGGTAGATATCAGTTTGAATTAACGGCTTGATCACACGAACAAACAGAAACCCCAAAAGAAAAAAGAGAGAAAAGAAGACGAGAAAAGGATTTCTGAGTTTCAGATTACCTCAAGGGGAATCATCTTCTACCAGCTCTATTTATCTAAAGAATGAATGAAGGAGAGGGACTGCAAGACCTACAGATTCTAACACTAAAAGGCCATTTACAAGTAGGAATAGGAGGTGCTTTTTCCGCTATTTGTTTCTCTAGGTCCATAAAGTTGGAGCCTTTATGTGCAAATAATCTCCTGAGATTTATCACAGAAAGCTCACTGAAGCTACCTGCAGCAAGGTCAGCTTGCACTAAATCATACCTGCAAGTTACAAACTCCTAAATGAAAATTTGCGAGCAGAAACAGTGACATACTTTCTGCATTTGAAGAAAATTAAAATAGCAAGAAAATCCAGAACTTGTATTACTATGTGCTTACTTCAAACAGACATTGAAGTAAGCACCTAGTCCTAAACCCACCCACCCTAGAGGGAGGAAGAGTCTGGGACTCCTTTTGGGCAGCAAAGAAAATTTCGTGTCCAAACATAATACAATAAGACAGTTCAACAAAGACAGAATCAAGAGCATCAACAATAAGGGGAAAAAACAGAAAACAGTAATACATACGCTGGGTGAGCACCAATAAGTGCCACAGCCATCATTGTACAGTTGTGAGCAGCAGTTATGCCCCTAGGGTCGTCCTCAAACACCACACACTTTGATGGCTTTCTGTCCAGCTGCAGAATTTTGTTTTTGCAATAGGTAAGATCCAACAAAACCAAGAGAGTTCAAAAGAAGGTTAGTGTCTTGGTCTACGCTTAAAAAGCATAGAGGAAAGAGTAGAGAGTGTATAGTTAATCTATCATTTAAGTGGTGTAGCAGGTCAATATTGCTAGGATTTAGCAATTCAATGCAGATGCAAGTATAAACAAAAAACTGGAACTGACACATCTTATTAAAAGAGAAAATTAATCAGTTCTAGTTCACACACCACACTTCTAGATACTATTCTCCCTCATATGCAAGTAAGAAATAAAATGTGCTAAAAGCAGTCCCCATCCCCAAAGAATCTAACAGTATGTTTAATATGGCTTTAGTATTCTTAACGTGTTAGAAATGCACCAGTCCAACACTCAAAATACACTTCAGCCTTACCTTTACAGCTGCAGAAAGAAATCTATGTGCTATAGACTCCATTCCGTCCTCCTCTGTCACAATTGCCTGCATCAACAGCATGATGGTCAACAACATGCACATGTTAATAGCCGACCAGATTGTAGATATTATCTCTAAGAGAATGTACTTAACTACCTGGAAGTACTTCATGAGTCCCATGCGCTCTAAGGCTTCAACCATATTTCTGCGATCAAAATGGTTTGGGCTTGGGACTTCCATGTTGGAGGTCTCAAGTTCGAAACCCCTTGCCAGCAAAAGCAAGGGGTTTGCCTTCTGGGTCGAGCTCGTCGCACCAGGCTTGCCTAGTGCGGGTTACCTCTCCTATGTGGTTTGCGAGCTATTGCATAGGAGCGGGGGTTTTACCCTGTGCGCACCCAAAGGGT
>JAJOOF010003173.1:0-19701 GCA_029582545.1 Solanum lignicaule | reverse complement strand
GGAAAATATTTAAAAATAAATCACTGAATTTTTTTCTTAATTCTTTGTAGGAACACCTTGATCTCCCATGGTTTTCATTAGTTTAATGGAAAAATAGTTTACCGGGGAATATGTCAAATATACAAATAGAATAGAAACAAAAGCCTCTTCATTAGTCCTCGTAAAGAACTAACCTGTACAACAGAATAATAAATTTCAC
Organism: Solanum lignicaule; assembly: GCA_029582545.1. Taxonomy (NCBI): domain Eukaryota; kingdom Viridiplantae; phylum Streptophyta; class Magnoliopsida; order Solanales; family Solanaceae; genus Solanum; species Solanum lignicaule. The sequence goes on along the minus strand of JAJOOF010003173.1, from coordinate 19,502 downwards.
AGGACAAATATACTATAGACAAACCATGTTTAAAAGCCCTCAAAATACAAGATGCATAAGTTGCATTTCCAGCATAACAAAATGACGCCCCTATACATTGGGCTTCCATAATACTGATCCTATGAACAAGATCAGCTTACCTATTTTTCAGCACCTAATCTCATAAGAACCAGCTTTTGTGATATAGCGAACCCATTCAACTGTGTTGTAGCCGCTCTTTTCCCATACCTGCAGACAGTTACTAGGTGAAGCAGCATTCGACCCAAAAATCAGTCCCAAGTTAATTACTAGTTTGGCAAGCATACCTTGAGAAAGCGAACTCGAAGTCCAGATGCCGTAAACATGGGAACCTACAATGACAAAAGTGGGTCATTCATCTGCAACAAATAGTTTAACCATGATAGAAACAAAGAAGCACCACAAATTTCAGAAGTTAGTAATCCTAATCAGTGCCACAACTGATTCTATGAAATCGGATCCTGTTATAAACCTGCTGATTTAAGTCAGAAAAGAAACGACTATTGCCATCACATGAGTGCCCATAAAGCTTCCCCTAATAACGAGTGAAATGGACTACCACTTGATTGGAAGATAGAGAAAAGGGAAAGAAAAAGTGAGCTGACAAAACTCAAGCAAAAAGAAACTAGAGAGAAAAATAATAGAACAAAGTTAATTTTCTCTCAAGTCCAACTTTCTGGTCAATACAAACAAACAATGAGAATACAATTGTCTCACTATTTCCTTTCTTTATTTTCCCTTCCCTTCTAATCCAACGAAGGTACAGCTCCTCCAATCAGCCAGTAAACTTGGCTGGTATAACATTTTGACAAGGCTGAACACCAAACTCCTCCACAACTTGTGTCACAAGAAAGTAGTAGCAAATAGTGATGATGATTGGGTACAAGATTCAATAGCAGTCTCCTACTCTTAGTAGTCCTTTTGGAAATATTTTCTAAGCATTAGGATTTGCATCTAATTCCAAAATTCTTTTACATTCAGGTTCCCCCTCCTCTCCAAGAACAAGAACCATTGAAGCTAGGAGTACATGCCATCATTGACCAAGTGAACATAGTTATCACCCATTACCCATCCCCCCCTCCCCCCTCCCCCAAAAAAAAAGAAATAATATTCAGGCACCTGGAATTCCATCTGAATTGGTGGCCTAGTCCAGGACTTCTTCTCTGCTATTGTCGAAATCAACTCCACTTCAGCGCTCATTGTTGACTCAGTTTGCCCAGGAAATTTTTTTATCCTGCAGCAAGAAGCCCATATTGAAGATCCAAACAACTAGAAACTAGATTTACTGCAGAAGAAGGTAGAAAAATATAGCTGGCATACTATTAAAGAATACAGAACATGGTCAATACACACTTATAGTGATTCACAACAATATCTTGGATCAGTGGCAAAATGGACGAAAACATTTGTGTGCACTCCACCTCTGCCACCACATGGTCGAGAAGCTGAAATTATGGATACTTTAAAATAAAAACGGTAAAAGGGGGCCAAAAGAAAAACATATTTGTCAAATGAACTGAGCAATTATGCTACTTGCTACTATATGAACACAAAAACTGGTCACTAATACACCTTTTACCGGATTATGATATCTTGAAGAACTAGGGACAATTAATTCCTTTTAGAAGCAACAAAGAGAGCCAAAATTTGAGCAATCGTAGTCTTCCACTGCCCATGGACAACAACTTGACCAAGAAGATACCACTTTTTTCTCACCAGAACTTCCTTCCTGTACATCACATTTCTCCCCCCCTTTTTTTGTATCAGTTCTAGAGCATATATTCTCCCTCAAGAAATTGTGAGGCTGTATTATAATACACGTTTGAGAGGCTGGGAAGCTCATGCAAAGAAAATTCCATATTGTTCAAAACAGAGATGAGCGACAGTATAAGAACATCTGTTTGTCAACTTTCAAGCATAAACAGATCAGCTTAGATGAAGTGTATGCAATTCTACTTGCTTAAAGGAAAGCATCTATAAGCGAGCAATTATGCACATAGATGCATAAACTACACGTACATAACATATTGCAAGGCAGAGTCTAAGCTAAACATTCGCTTCCACAGAAAGATTCCAATTGCCTCCAGTTTGAACAAAATGGATCACTCTGAAGCACGCATTATTCTCCTTTGATTACATAAAGAAACCAGTTTAGCCTAACAGGTTTCCCTTTGTAACGCTGTCAAGTTTCAGTAACAAGAATGTGGTGAAACATTTTAAAAGAGATTAAATGCCACCAAACAAAAAGATAAACTTTGACAGAAAAAATTCTCATCCATTGATTAATTGCAGCAGATTCCGTGGTAAAAAGGATCCATAAGTGAAGGAATGAAAGAAATTGAAAATTTGCATTTTGTACATAATATTGATTTTTGATAAAGGACAACATAATAGCAAAGACCAAATCTCCACCTTGAGCTATTGAGATCTTTACTAATGGGATTACACCTCTGCTGACTTTTGAGTACGATTCAGATAGAGAGATTGGCTGTAACTCCGTAAGCACCAACTCAATTAGTAAAAATATATAAGAGGTCTAATTAATCTAGATAGGCTGAATTTCCAAATGTTCACTTGAAAGGGGGTCTTCCCTAATAATGTCTGTCATGAAAGGAGTCACACACACAAACACCGAAAAAAAATCCCCACACCACCACACACATACAGTTATTATGCCTAATGGTAAAAAAGCAAGCAAATGTGGCATCCTAGCATTAGCTTGTGGATATCAGGCACTTCAATAACCCCTCCATTTATTTGTACAACAAATAAAGAGGCAAGTATTCATCAAATACCAAAATATTTATTAACTAAATCAGATCCAAATAGTATATAGGTTTTGCTAAGACTATATGACTAGATGTCAGAAGTTCGATTCACATGCAACCAAGGTCCTAATGGATAAAGTGTACAACATCTTCAAGAACAATGTCCAATCTAGAGCAATGTCAATTCCATATTTTTAGACTAGGTTGAAGTCACAGTCAACTTGAGACCTGAGGTCAAACCCCGAAATAAATTAAGTTCGTAACCCTATAGGATTACACCAAAAAAGATAAATCTATTGCATACTCACTTCCACACCAAAGAGTCAATGGATGGATTGTACTTTGCTCTCCCTGATGTCACCTGGAAGCTTGCTTTTGCAGTTTGCTTTGGCACTGGAACTTTAATGACAACTCCAAGAGCAAACATTTTTGCACCAAACACACTCTTAACCTGAAAAGGATACAAATCATGTTAGAAAATTATAAATGATATCAACGTGGACCAACGTTTCAAAATGAATTTTATTCTATATTGAAAGAAGAGTGACAAACCTTAACATTCACTTCCATTCGCGTACGACCTAATTCCTTGATTGTTGGCAATACACGGAAAGGAAGATTTACTCCTTCTGTAATGCGGTACCTGAGGAAAAAAAAGTTTGCAATTACAAATTCAGACACTGTTATGAAAATGACATGAGTTGAGCTTAAATGGAGAACTGATGATAAATTGATAATATAGCCTACCCCAACTTGTTTGAGATTGAGGTGTAGTTGTTGTAGTATAGTAGTTTTGCTTTCATATAGTTCTAGTAATGGTTAAAGAATATAACAAGCCAACTGTTCAAATTTTTGTGTGAAGTACTTCACGGAGAAAAGATCACACGTAGTTTAGATCTTAAATTGTTAAAACTTGTCAATGTTTGTATAATGGATAATCTTATGTAGAAGCGAATTCTAAGTTTGAGATGTCTCAAGAAGGGAAATGGAATGAGAGATGGAAAGAGGGAGAAGAAAATTTATATTTAGGAAGCATGGTCAGAATACTCTGTGATTTCACCTGATTGTAGTGAACTTACAATTCAACGGCCAAATAGTCAAAGTTGATAATTATTTATATGATACTTATTCATGATTGATATTAAGATGTTAAAGGTACAAGATCATTCGCTGTGACATATGCAAAATTTCCAAGTCTATTTAGCATTGTTCTATAAAAGATAAATGAAGAGCCAACTCAGGCTTCCAGCTTGGGAAGATAATAAAAACAGAACTAAAAAACAACCATGTTGCGAAAGAAGTATGAACTTACTTCATCAGTTCGAATTCACCATCTGGTGGTACAAAGCTTACAGTCTTTTCTGAATTGAATCTCGTCAAGTTTACACATTGGTGGAAAGTAACATCATCAAGTTCAATAGTCTTTCCGCTGCACAGAGTAGCAAAGTAATGCATTATGTTGGTGACAACACAAAATGGTAACCCACCATGCATAGGCTGAAACTAACATGAAGGCCAAACTGAAAAAGCTACATACTACATGTTTCAATAGACTAGGAAGAGTAGTAGTGGACTCTGCAGAAAATGGAAACACAACAGACAGAAGCAGTCCAACATTTAAAGCATGGTTTAACATTTTAGTTCTGTTAGGTTATAAAGATATATGGCACATTAAAGATAAACATTTTTAAAATTATGAAAACATGCTTGAAAGTACATGTAGTCATTCTGGTACTTGTAAAACTATGTGATCAGGGGAATCTAATTTATGGTCCCTGCCCGACATCATAGGCAATTACTATTACCATCTGTATCTTTTGAACCTTAAGAACAGTGGAACAAATATGCTAAAATTTTAAATTTCATAAATAGTAAAAGAAGCATGTATGGGTTTTCTTGAATTTTTTTTTTTTGAGAAAAGCTAAGTATATAAATATAACATGAAGAGTGCTTGAATACAAGATAATCTTTTTTCTTAAGATATTAATGCACACATCATTTGAAGATATGCCTTTTGGTCTCACAATAAACATTCATCATTAAGAAGCAACGTTAAACATCTAAAGCTAGCGTCGGTGGTCAGATAGATGACTGGATGACACTCCTCTAATGGAGCAACTTCCAGATCTTTATGCAACCATCTCTAACAAGATTGTACAGTAGCCGATTGCTATTCTAAACACGGATGGAAGTTTCAATTAAGAAGCAACTCGTATGACTGGGAACTTGACTGCATATATGACTTAATTCAAAAGCTGGAACCGTTCTCTCTTGATGATCAGGTGGCTCATTCTTTGTTGTGGACTGTTACTCGGACTCTCCAAAAGTATGGTCGCACCCGTTGTATCCTCCAAAAATGCATTACTTTTGAAGGATCAGACACACACCAGACGGCATTTTCGAACAGTCTGAGCAACATAGATTGTAGAAGGCTAAGAAAGATGGTAAACAAGTATCGAAATGCAACATAGGTAACATTAGATGTTCCTACTTGCAACATAGGTTACCAAAATGCAGTTCCTACTTGCATTTCCTGGAATACTTGGCTATAACGGTAGATGTTCTAATGATAAGAGTGATAACATTGCAAAGGTAAAATCTAGATGCTGTAAGAGTTTATTTGTGTTGTAGGGAGAATGTTGTATCTAACTTAACCTCTTTGTTGGATCTGCTGAATTCCTTCAATACATAGAACGGAGACCTCTAATATGATGCACTCTTATAAGCACCTGCTTGGTAGTCGGTAATAAAATCTTAACCTTTTCATTTAAAAAAAAAAAAGCTACCTTCAGTGGGGGAAGTTTCATGAACCTTCCACATCAAGAAAATTGCTGCTAATTCTCTTGAACAACCCAATCCCATTTCCTTATCGAGCATTAACATTTTTTTAAGACAGTATCGAGCATTAACATTTCTCTTCCAATTAGATGCAAAGACAAAAAAAGACAACATCATTCTTTCCTTTTTGAGGAGATCTCATTTCAAACGAACTAAAATCTTTATTCCAAATAGCCTAAATTGGAAATTACCTAAGCAAGCCTACTGAAAGAAGTAGTTCAAGAAGCAAATTCTGCAGGTTCAGTGAATGAAACACAAGTATTTGGAAGTTACCTCTTTGTTGGACGGGATTTAAGCTGCGACTCTTTCTCAAGACCAATTTTATCATTTAACCCCAACTTCAAATCAGGCATTCCAGAAAGAAAGCATTTCATGAGAACTTTCCCAGTTACATCGCAACGAAGCACACTACCTACAATTGTCTTGTTAGTGGAAAACTGAAAACAAAAAAGTATCCACCAAGCCACACAAGAACTTTATACCTTTTGAAGACATAAGGAGATTAACACTTTCCACTATATCCAGAAACACCTGTCAAACATATAAATCCCAATTTTTCAGAAATTGGGCAGATAAGAGAACTATAGAAAAATTTAAGAGGAAGACAGCAAAAACCACCTCATTCTTCTTATAAGCAAGACCCTCCCTGCGCCAACCAACAGCACCCGTGACTTGTAATGTGGCATTTGGAACTGGTTTATCCAAAGGCTGCTGGAGTTGTGCATGAGAAGAAGAAGTCAATACAGCTATCCATTCTTTTTTTCTTTTGAAAAAGAATGAAGTTAATCATATTACAAAAAATATTTCTCTTTGCTATACCAATCTCTTAATATCTCATGACTGATCTTTTTCTTTCGAGAGGTATCTCATGAATGTACTTTTTAAAGAAAAACTAAATAGATAAAATATTATAAACTATTCTATGATGCTATGAAAACAAGTAGCGAGACAACTAACCTTTGACGAAAAGGGTGAGCGAACCCCTTCCTGAGTAATATAGAGTTTCAAGATTTCAGGTGAAAGATTTTGAGGGTAACCGAAGTCCATTATTTCTGTGATGTATGCAAATTAACGAAAATCAAATTATAAAGCACTTAAATAGGTATATGAAAAATTGAAAATGACTAAACATTAAACTTTGTGGCTTACAACAAATGATTATCGGATCTATACAGATTAAAGTAATTAGCTTGTCCATAGATAGTTGTCATTCATTGTCATACTCCAAAGTCCAAATAAACAGAAAGTTGATAAACAACAGTTTAAGATGTCTATGCATGGAACAAAATTATAATGAAAATAGTAATGGCTCATTAGCCATTTCATAAACCAGATCAGCCTCAGGTTAGGCAAGACAGTGTGCCCCGGGCAGCATTCAAAACTAGACCATATTGGATTATTCTATCTGAGATTTTCTCCTTTTTACAAGGCTCCAGATGTTGTTTCATCGCAAGGGAGTGGGTTTGCAATCTACCTTCCATATGTGAGACAATGACCGAATGAACATCCCATATAAACAGAGAAGAGTAAAAACTGGGCAAAGGGAAATTGCAGTGAAGGTGCTGATTCAATCATGACAACTAATTAGCAGGGCAAGGTTCCTCTTTTTTTCCTGTCATCATCTTCTTCTTCCTCCTCCCCCTCCTATCTGCTACAACAATTTCAAGACCGTCCACCTGGAGGCCCTAGAGCACAGACTTCCTTTGACCCTCCTCGGCTAGCTTCTTTTCTTCCTTCCTTTTTTTCTTCCTTTGCCCCAACAGTCAGCACTGATCAAACACTCCCCAACTAAACCACTACATTTCTTCTCCAACGAAAGAATACTGATATTCAATCTCGCTCCTTACCGGCCAAATGAAGCATTCAAACTCTACCTTGCGATAATTTCTTTTTTTCTTCTTCAATTTTTCCTGATATTTTCCATCTTCTACCAATTGTTTTTGTGTTTTCTTAATCTTTTCCACCGCCAATGCTTTTGTTAGGCACTGCTATGTCTGGTTGCGTCTTGAAATTATGCCATTCAGATATCTTTTGGTTTCACTGAATACATGTGGTAAAATTTTGTTGTCTATTTTCGATTATATAAAGATCAAAATGTGGACAATAGACTTACAAAACAATAAATTCGGATATGGAATTTTGGAAATAAAAATTAAATTCACTGGTTTATTGGCTGTGTCATCCAACATATAAACACTAGTCACACATACATTTCCGCCCTCTATTCCCCCCGCTAATATCCCATCCTAAGTAATAGGATCCGCCCTGTCCCATTTATATACCAAATGGCCCCTAAGAAAATGCATTCTTTACGTTGTGCACTGTCCACGCGAGTGAAATATACTACTTACTACATCGAGTACATCATGCTAAATCGGGCAAAGAGATCTGATTAGCTAGTCACTGAGGCAAGATAATAACAAAAATTACTAGATTCACATGCTTTCTTAAGGTCCATAATACAGTTTACACTTCATGCAAACCGCAATGGTAAACACAAGCAACTGTGATCACTAAAACAACAGATCCTAGCAAGAGAGGATATGAAGAACGACATCACCTATCAGTCATCACTCAATTGAACTATTGAAATGGAGGACTACGTAACCGACTTGGCCTCTCCTTAACTTTGCTTTCCTGTTTCCACATTATCCTAACAGTGGTGCTCTATCCAGTTATAATTTTCCTCTCAAAGATAACAAAGTGGGTAAGGGGGAAAACAGTTGTACACATAAAAAATCAAAATCACTTGAGAAAATTGAAAATTGAAAATTGAAAAAATATGTGCATCATAATTAATACAGAGAGACTTTCTTTTTTGATAAGTTATCCAGAAAGGTTATCTGTTCTGTTTTGATAAGACAGAAAGGGTTTCTACATCGAACTTTTAGATTAAAATGTCAAAATAAATAATCTCCAAATGGCTTACCATCCAAAAGTTCGTAAATTAGGACAAAGTTATTACGAATGGCATCTTCGTCAAAAGAACCACCAAAATAAGATTTGAATAGTGCAACAGCCTGCATGAGAATCAAAAAGAAAGTTGTCAAAAGGAGTAAACACAACTAGAATACACTGTAATTAAATCCACATCTACAAATAATATCACATTCATCATTCCAGTTACAAAAAGAAAGGGCGGTAACAACGACAAGCAGAAAACAGATTTAGGCAATTAAATAATAGATATGGCATTATGCTCCCCTTCGACTTTTCATATGAAATCATGCACGTTTCTCCTGAGATAGTTGAAAATGTATGATATGATGTTATTTTATAACTGTGGTGTTTGGGAAAATTTGTGTGAACCTCGATTATTCCAACGGATGTATGCTACTTCTCGCCAGGTAAAGATATTTTACAAACTTAACTATTAAGAGAGTGAGGTTACCTCAACCACAAACTTGAATGCACATGCGACATTTGCATTGGTGCTAACTACAATCACAATATAGACATTGCTAATTCTCATGTAGAAGAAAGAGCAACCTCCAATCTGCCTGACAGGACATGTCCCAAGTTCTTTTGTCTGCATTATATGCATCCGGAAGGCATCTACCATATTACCCCTGTTTAAATCAAGTTCACAGTTGAATGAGAAGATCACAGATTATATTGCAATAGACTTCTTTATTTTTGACCACTGATGGCATGATGGACTACAGCACACATCTTTTTAGAGAAAAAGAAGAAAGCACAGAAGCTGAATGGTTTACTGCACAAACATATTTATCAGTACTTAAAATGGTAATGAGAAAAATGGAGCAAATAGATGTTATTTATAAAACCTACATAATGGTAATTCCAACGGATGTCAAAGCCAAAAAATTGACAAATCCAAGCTTAACATTGGTCAGAATTTCTTGATAGCAGGATAAGAGGCACATTTCTTACAAGTGACACATTTCATGTTTGTATTCAAATTACCAAATACCTGTTAAACATGTGACCGTTGACAGATTAAGAGAAAAATAGACAGTTTATTTTATCAATCCAAGGGAAAAAGGTCAAACTTAAGAAACAAGAAGGAAAAAGGCAGAGAATAACATCAAAGCTAAATTAGGAATCCAAAAGAGAATTGAAAATTATTGTAAAACAAAAACAAAATAAGAATTGAAAACACTAAAATTAATTGATAACACTGTCTGCAGAGGAATGATTTTCTTCAGTTTTGTTTAATTATATCAATATTAAAAAGTGAAATTGAAAGGTGATAATCTTTTCGAAATAAGAGGAAAATCTGCACAGATGAAGAGAGCAATGGGATACCCATTTAAAGCAAACAAGCATCACAATGTATGTCCCAGAAGGAGCCTTTTGATAAGCTTCTGCTTTTAGTTTCCATTGTCTCACCAAGGGACCCAAAGACAAGAGAATGATTCCCACTAGATCAGTTTCATCCCCTCTATTTTCAAGGGGGATGAAAAGATACTAAAGGGGGAAAAGGCTCTAGGAACTCAATCACATCTCATGCTATTCAATAGAGGGTTTTATTAGTCAACTTTCAATATCTACTTTGTCAGGAATTGCAAGTCCAACTAACAATGGAAGATACTTTCCGCTGCAAATTCATAATATCATAAGCTTATATTTTCTGGAAAGATAGCCCTAGGGATTAGCTCAACTGACAAAGCTTGAGGGACTTGTGTCTTAGGTCACAAGTTCGACCCTGCTTCAAGGTAACTAAATCTAGTATTTAAGTGGAGAAAGGCAAAGTGGTAAGTTCATCATCCCCGAGTTTCGAAGGTTGCAGACTTGCAGTTGACCCAAAGGATTGGCTCCAGTAGATTTCTCGGCCATAAAAACTATTTTCTGGAAAGATATACTAGAAAAATATTTCTTACTTTCAGTCACTAGAACTATCACTCGCTTTCAAATACAATTATTTAAGACCATAGGCGGATTCAAGAATTAAATTTAATGGATCAGACTATGTTGCATCAGACTTTTTAACCCACATCCAATAAAAACAAAAGCTAGGTTTTTGCATTGGATGAAAGGATCTCATTGCACTCTATCTTGTTGGACAAGGATCCCCCTCTTTCCAGCTGAGAAAACACATTCAAGTGTGGAACTCCAGATCTCAAGCCTACTCAATTTAAGCACCAGCATCACGCAACAAGTCAAGTCATTAGAAAATTCTCACACATGCTTTAAACTAGGTTAATGCTTAATATACTCCCTCCTATTCTTTTCTCCCTCGTCTTCTCAGAATACCTAGAGCATGACCTCGTAGAACCACTTTAATTCCTCTACAGAGGGCAAACAAAGAAGCCCGCTTTAATTGTATACGATAAACTGCATGTCGAGCTTCCAAAAACACACATTGCAACAGCTTTCCAAGATGTGGATGTGTAGTTAAGGCAGCACGGTGTAGTCACATCCATTGCCTTGCATTCCACCCTCCCAGTCATCACATACTTACATATATGCATACGTTAGCAAATGGCACCATGAGCGTACCAGTGTTTCCATCTATTTACAGCTTAGTCCCAAATATTTGTTTATTTCTTTAGCACTCTAATACAGTTTGTTAGGATGGTGATGTCACCACTGTCCATGTGATCTAGATTTACTCCTACACTCATTATTTTCAGTTGTAGTCCCCATTTTACAGCATGCTGATTGAAGAATCAAATCTATGTTTTCTCTCCAATTCTTAATTTTCCTCATCTTTGCTTTCAGCTTCATTTTATTTCCCTGTTCTTCGATTTAATTGTTCCTTATGTATGAGAAATGCAAAAAGCGCATGATAGCCTCGCAACTGGTGTAACTGATTCGGGAAAAGGGAGAAATAGGGGAGGCAGATCATGGATTGTAATGACCCTCCTGATCATTTCTGTGTTTTTCCTTCTGTGTGTCATTTAGAGCGTTCCTGTAGCGACCCCAAGTCATTTATGACTTGCTGGGACTGACAGTTCGGTCACCTGGTCGTTCGTTTGGTTATTGTGCGAGTTTTAGTGTTTTTGGAGCTTATGAACATTGAACGATCATTTTCGATCAAAAGTTCAAGAAGATGACATCGGAATCCAATTCTGACGATTCCATCAGCTCCGGAAGGGTCATTTTAGGCTAGTAGCATGGTCAGCATGACTCCCGAGGTTTTCAGTGTGAGTCGGTGCGATTAGGCGTTTTAACTTTAAGTTTAAGCCTAAGTTTGACTTTAGTCAACATTCTGAGTAAACACGCTCGGATGAGAATTCCGTCAGTGCGGTTAGCTCCGGAATGTCGAGTTTGGTCTAGATTGACCCTTCTTTTGTGTCCCGAGGTTTTCGATATTTTTTTGAGCCCTTTTGTGGTTTTTGACTTAAAATGACATTTGGGTGTGGGACCCACTTTTTGTCAAGATGACCTCGTATGGAAATTTCGACTGCACCTTTGAGTCCGGAATATCGAATTTGGTATGGTTGCATATCTCGTTTGCGTGCACGGGGTTCCGAACGAGATCGGAGCACCCCGTCGGAGTTTTAAGTTTTTGGAAAGTTAATGCAGAAAAATCTGCTATAAATGCAGAAATATCAGCAACATTTTCCAAACTTAAAAACCTTATAACTCTCTCAACCGAATTAGGCGATTCGAAGTGCGGGAGCTTCGTATTTTCGGTGACTTCGCTGTAGAGTGTTCGGAAGTTGTCGGGTGCGCGTAGTTCGAGGTAATTTCGCTATAAACCTGACTGTTGTACCCTTTTTCGAGCTTTTGTTTTTGGCATTCTTGTTTTGGTCATATCTCTTTCATTTTAGCTCGGTTTTGGGTGATTCGAAGTCCCACGTGTTTAGAATTGTCGTGGCTTCGTCGTAGAGTGTTCAAGGAATCCTGGGCACCTTTCGATTCTCGTTAATTCCGAGTTTAGACTGCTGCTGTTCTCTTTTAAGTTGATTAAAATGTGATTTTCCTTGCATGTTGGGTTTTGCTGCGTTTTGAGCCTCAAATTGTGTTCCATTTTGGAACACAAGTTTGGGGTGCTGTTTAGGGTCTCTTGACGGAGTCAAATTCTGACAGTTCGGTGTGGGTCCCACGATTCCCGTTTTGATTCCAAAATTGACCCGTCTCCGTTTGTTGTATTTTGGTGTCTAAATGACCGTACTAACGTTGTGATCCTATATTTGATAGAGTGACAGCGTTCAAAGGTCGTTCAGGAAGGAAAAGCTCCGGCAAAGTGATTTGGAGAGCGCGCGATCGGCCTTAAGGTAGGCTACGGCTTCCTTTCTTTTAGATTGAGCTTAATTGTGTAAAAGCATGTCGATTGGAGCGAATTGGGGGTGGGTACCAGTTTCCTACCTTATTTTGATTAGATACCTCATGTTAGGATCGACTGGTCATATTTCGGGTGTAGTACCAAGTTAACCGGTTTAGTAGAGTTGCATGCTTATGTGCTAAATGCTATTGTATGCTTGTATGCTAGGTGTTGTATGCCTTGTTCATCCTTAACCGTAAGCATGATGTCCTTAGTCTAGGCTAGCATTGTCTTAGACTTATGACCCGTGTGGGATAGATAGCCTTGACTTTCTGCCGACGTCGTTCGGATGACCTAACTCCTTGTAGACTGGAGTAGCAGACTTAAGTCTGATAGTTTGAGCCTTAGATTAGGCATTATCGCTGCTTGCTACACTTCTGTATCTTCTCCCTCTAGTTCTGACGCGTTCTCGAAGGTTTAGTGCATCACTAAAGGTGTGGGATTGAGATCGTATAGGCTTGGAGCCTTTTCTGTGATTTCTTAGAGTGGTTGTTGTTGGATTGGATCCTATTAGAGATACCATCACCCCCGGGGACGTTCTTTCTAGCTGGGTTGGGAGCATATCGCTGGCTAGGTAGACTCGGTGATATCGGCGATCGCCCCCGGGCCTCTCTTTCTAGCTGGGCTGGGAGTGTGCTGCTGGCTGGGTGTCCCTGGGTCGCTCTTTCTAGCTGGGCTGGGAGTTGACTGCATGGTAGGACGACTCGCGATATCCACCTCACTCGCGGGTCCCTTTTTCTAGCTGGGCTGGGAGTGGACTGTTTGGTTGGGTGCCCCTAGGGTCACTCTTTCTAGTTGGGCTGGGAGTGCACTGCTGGCTGGGTGGAGTCTGATGGATTATCTTGGTTACTTTGGGCTGGGAGCCCGATTTTCTTCTTTCTTAGTAGACTTAGCTTTTCTGTGTACCTGTCGGGCTTATGGGGGTCCGTTCAGGTTTTATTTGAACTTGCGCACGAGTGTACCTTCTGGGCTTATGGGGGTCCAGTTAGGTTTAGTTTAGTTGTACTTAGTTTATTTCTGGTATGCTCATGTGCTTTCTTTTCATATCCGTTTTGACCTCTTTGTGTCTAGATTCTATCCTTTCTTATTGTTTTTACCCTTTTTGCTCAGTCGACCTGTAATGCCTACTGAGTACCTATTGTTTTGGTACTCATGCTACGCTCTGCATCTATTTCGTGATGTAAGTCCCAGTACCAGTTACCAGCGGTGATTAGTTCCAGCCTTCTTTTGCAACTGTTACTCGGAGACGAGGGCGAGCACTTGGCGTTTTGGGTTTGTTCTGTCTCCTTCTTTTGTTTAGCTAGTCTTGTTGCTTTTGAGACACGCTCTGTTGTGGTCCACTTTTGGGACTTGTACTCTTTATTAGATAGCTCTGTACTACTGACTTCCAGGTTCTGAGAGGGATTTCTGTATATATTTATTTTGGTTTGTTTCTGCCTTGTTGTCCTTGTTTAGATTATTGTTTTCGCTAGTTTCTGCCCTTACGCTCATTACTTGATGTTCTGGGTTACGGGTTGGCTTACCTACTGGTAGGGTATACTAGGTGCCGTCATAACTCGAGAAATTAGGTCATGACATGGATGTTGTTCTAATAGCTAATAAAGCTATAGATTCCAGGTCAAGTTTGAAAAAACTAGACATCTTATGCAAATTAGATATTGAGAAAGCATATGACCATGTCAACTGGGATTTTCTTATGGGTATGCTAGAGAAGATGGGTTTTGGTCTCAAATGGAGACAATGGATTAAATTCTGCATATCTTCAGTAAGCTTCTCAGTGTTGATAAATGTTGAATTCGAACAAAACACCAAGATTAAAGTGGTAGATGGTGTTAAAACTAGATTCTGTAAGGAGGATTGGCATGAAGCAAGAAATCTGGAGACACTTTTCCCGTACATACATACTCTGGTTCTTCAGCAACAAAATACAATAGCTGAACTATGGACACCTCATGGGTGGAATATTATATTTAGAAGGCACCTCAATGATTGGGAAATTCCAAGAGTTACAGAATTCTTCAGCGTCATTGAACAATTTAGTGGCTTGGAGACAGGGAAAGACAGATTGCAGTGGTTAGGGAACAGTACTGGGACTTTTAAAGTAAGTGCAGCATATGGGAAGTTGAACCACCCAATTATGCAGGCATCCAAATGTCCCTGGAAACACATTTGGAAGGCCAAGATCCCACACAAAGTGGCCTGTTTTGTGTGGTTACTGGCTAAGGAAGAGGTGTTGACACAGGAGAATTTGATGAAGAGGGGGATTACACTGTGTTCAAGATGTTTTTTTTGTGGGGAAACTGCAGAAACAGTCAATCACTTGTTCATCCAGTGCAAGGTCACTAGCTAATTGTGGAGTCTATTCCTAAGGCGCAAAAACATCTCATGGGTCATGCCTGGTAGAATTGCAGAGGCATTATACAGTTGGGAAGAAGCAGGATTACAAGCAAAGAACAGAAGCAACTGGAGAATCATTCCTGCTACTATTTGGTGGACTGTCTAGAAAGAGAGAAATCTTAGAGTTTTTGAGAATAGGGAGAGTAATATGCAGCAAGTAAAATTGAATTGTATTCTAACTTTGTGTTTTTGGATAGGACAGTGCCTTTAGAGTTCATTATGTAAATATGGTTTCAGTACAACTCATGTACTGATTTAAAGAAATAGAAACAGTTACCAATCTCAAAAAAAGGGAGAAATTCTTTGGATGGAAGCAAGCCCTTCGCTAAAAACTCATTGGGTTTTCATTGTTATAATGAATGTTCCGCTATCAATTTAGATGCCTATAATAATTTCACTGGTGGATTACTATCCGTATATGCCGAATATGGAATAGAGTTGACTCTATGCCGACCCAATCCCTGATGGAGATACCTATGGATCCTACCCCAAACTTCTACATGTTACTGCTGCTAATGCTATAGAAATTACAGGAGAGAATCTGGACATGGGAACAAAGAATGCCTAAGTTAATCAAGTTCATGTGTATGCACGGGGAACTAGAAAGTCATTACATACTGGGTCACAACTACAATACTACCACAAACTCAACTGCAGGTGGCCAGTTTTTCAATAGCATTCAAGATTCGGAGTCCAGTGTGGAAATTTGATGTCATTACCAATCAGTGATATCAGCTAGATAGCTACGATTCAAGGGCAAGTGCTGACTCTTTTCTTATAGCACTATTTCTGAAGAAATATTGGAAGTCTATTACTTGCAGCAAACTGCCCAATCTTTTGTTGAGGATCTAGCTCAGAGTGATACCAAAGAGATCCCTATTTGGATTATGGAAACTGATGCTACAGACAATTGCAACACATACATCCATGTGGTGATGCGTTCCAATACAGCAAAAACATATAAAAAAAAAAAGTTCCAAACCTACGCATCTAATTATGTATCAGTAGTGGCGTAATGCTATTTTTCAGCATATAGACCTAGAATCCTAGATCCATCTCGATGTTCAGATAACAGTTTCCAGAATTCAATACAGAAATCAGCAACTGGTTCCGAAAATCAGAAAATGAAATCGCAATTCTACGTACACTGATCCATGCGGAGAGAGTGGGAACATACCCGACGTCGTCACGGTAGAGGCGGTTGATGAGGACATCGCCACGGAGATTGAGGAAGTAAACAGCTGAAGCTGCCACAGGCATGGCTGCAACACCAAAATGGATCTAGAAACTTCGATCAAGTCAGATCTAAATGATTCGAAACGTTCTTCAATTATAAGGAAATGAAAAATGAAGGAAGAACAGTTAGATTTGTTGGAGATGGGAGAGAAATGTCGCCAGTTGGGGACAGCTTAAATTCGCCGTCTTCGGTATCCCTTTTTTCTAATTTCAACGCCAGAAACGAAATGAAGACGACAGCACGTGCTCTTCGGGTGACCCGGTTTAAAAATTAAAAACGATTAAAAGGTCTAATTTGCCCTTGTAGGAGCAATTATTTTAACGTTAATTTGTGGTTAACAGAAGTAAAAAATGCGTTTTCAAAATTTGCACTAGGAAGAAAGTTAAAAAGAAAAAGAAGAAGAAGAGGCAACTCTAATTTAGTCCTTTTTTTCAGCTCATCGCACTATCATCGCCGATCACCAATCAGGACGAAAGACTTGTTAAGATCTGCCGCCGATTGTGATTTCAGTGTTGCCGTCGTTTGCCGGTACTTGAAATGCATGTATCTTCTATCTAGCACAAGTGATGGGTATATTTAGGAGATTAGCTGGGCTTCTAGGGTTTTCAAAGGACGAAGGGCACGAAGTGAGAGATATAGAAGACGAAAACGTAGGACCTCACACTAATCTTCCTCGTAAAGGATTCAGTGTCCCTGTTCAAGTTCCTGTTTCCAGAGATCTACCTGGTCCTATCCTTGTTCAATGTAATAGAGGTGCTGGAGGCGTTCAGGTAATTACTGGAAACAAAAATGAGGAAACTTTCATTTTGAGAACCTGTAATTCTGTTTTAATCATAACTGCTTACAGCCTTTCTAGTTTAAATGATCTGTAGACTATAAAAGCCCTTAATACTGTTGAAAATTCAATCAATTATGTGTCTATACCAAATTAGTTAGGTCGGCTTAATTAGACTGTGTGCACGCTCAACTGCCAAGTTACTGCTATACGAAAACAGAAAGATAAATCCTGAAGTATAGTTTCTGCCAAACACAACCCAAATAATGATGTAATTGGACTACTATACGTAACGAAAGAGTTACATTTCCCTACTTAGGGAATATCTGTATTTTGCTTATGCAGTAATTGAAATTGTAGGTATTCACTGGACCATAGCTGTTTGGAATTGGAAGTTTCCATGATCAGTGACCTTCTATGAGTGGAAACTATGTTCTTTCTTTTTACTTTCCTTTAGGTCCTGGGAGAGGAGGTTTGCTGTAGATTTGATTTTGCACAGCTTGAATCATTTACCTGAAATTTTCTATTTCCTGTTTTGGATTGTTCCAAGTGCACTCCTAGTTTTAGTCTTTTAGAGACATCCTCATTCTTTGCTATTTCTATGTTCCATGGATGCAAATATTCAGTTTCTCTTCTTTTGCGCTAGGTTTTTGTTAGTACTTATGGAATGTGCATATCTTAGCATATGTAGATCATGATATATATGAAGCTGTCTAACTGCAATGGATCTTCCAGCGTAATCATACAAAACTGTTCTTATGAAGTTTAGACATCCTTGTATGATTTAAGATTTTTAGGTTGTCGCCTTTTGTTCTTAGTAATTTTTCGAGATCCTCCTATTGTTTTGTGCAACCAAGGCATAAGATTTTCGCCTGCAGACATGATGTGCAGAGAGGAGTCAGATTTTTGCCTACAAATATTGGTTCCTGTGATGGTCTAGACTATAAGTTTGTCTGGATCACATAAGTGAAGTATATTGAACTAAATAGAGCCAGTCCCTTTAAAGACATCCGATAAAATTGGAACGATGCATAAGTTTAGCATAGCCCCTGCACAAAGATGATATGCACAAATCAAGAAATGGTTCAAATAAAGCTTGTTGTTTGCAGGTCCCTCTTATGCTGTTAATGAAATATCCTTGAGGAGAAGTATGGAGCAAGATTATGATGTGTCCTCATGGTTTAGGCCTAAATCTTCAAGTCTCTTCTTTTGTCCAATTAATGAAATTCCATGGAAGAGTGTGTCAAACATAGAACGACATCCGATCTAAAGAAAGAATTTTGTTCTTCAACTTGGTTGCTAAGTGTTGAAACTTTGCAAGTTTAACTTTTAAACATAATCGTTGGGTGGTAAGACAACTCCTCCAACATTTGGTTTCAGGTTATCTTCAGCCTCTTTCTTTTTGATCAGGACAGGTTCTGCTAAGCCACTGAAAACACAGCTCATTTATAACTATCTTCGGTTTTAAAAAAAAATATCCATTTGGTGATTGCAAATGCAATATTCGCTTGTTTGTTGGTTTAGATTTTGGGGCATGATGATAGATTCCCTGGAAAGGGGTAAGTTGTTTCATTGCTGGCGTCAAGAAGATGTCCCGTCTGCATATTTTGGACTGTTTGGCTAGAAAGGAACAAGATATGCTTTGAGGGGAAACGACTGCAGATTGCTAGAGTAAAAATAGATGTATCAAAAACTTGTATTTATTTTTTTTGGTGTTATAGCAGTACCCTAGATAGGATGGAACAATATTTGGATTTTTTTGATATTTTAGGGGGGGAATATGTAGTATGAGTGTATGACTGTGGAGATGTTGTAGCATTGTCTTGTACTTGCTCCTGTAACATCTTGGGACCATATTAATAAAAGCTTTTACCCATCAAAAAAAGAAAGATGCAAAATTACAGAAATATTAGATGTTAGCTCCAAACATTGTAGAACATTTAGGCCCGGGGAGCTAATAAGGAAACCAAAAAAAGTGCTGAAGTAACAAAGTCTAGGAAGGGAACAACATTATTTGCAAGGGGTTGGAGTACTCCAACTAAAGAGATACATAAGGCATTTAGCTTTCAGAGAGTTGTTAGGAGTTGAAATGCCTAAATCCTAAACCCTGCAAAAGGAAGGACATTATTATGAAGGATTACTAAGTAGGTTAGGATTTTATTTGCAAGCCTAGATGAGGTGTTGTTAAAGGGTCACTTGAGGTACTATTTATACTGAAACTAAGTGAAGTCCAAG
>JAJOOF010003172.1:0-17786 GCA_029582545.1 Solanum lignicaule | reverse complement strand
CAATTATTGGCTCAAGTTGTTAGAAATCAAGCCAATAGAGAGGTGATTGCTCCTATGAACACCAATGTAAATTCCGCGGCTTCTAGATTGAGGGATTTCGCAAGAATGAACCCTCCTGTGTTTCTTGGTTTGAAAGTGGGAGAGGATCCTCAAGATTTTTTGGAAGACGTTTATAAGATCATTGATGCCATGGTGGTGACTTCGGTAGAGAAAGCGGAGCTAGCCGCTTATTAGTTGAAGAATGTGGCTCAAGTATGGTATATTCAATTGAAGAACAATAGGCCGGTAGGATCGGGTCCAATAGAGTGGGAAGTGTTCAAATCGGCGTTCCTTGATAGGGTCTTTCCCCGAGAGTTGAGGGAAGCTATGGTGGAAGAATTTGTTAACCTTCGTCAAGGAGGTATGAGTGTTCAAGAATATTCTCTAAAGTTTACCCAATTGTCCAAGTATGCTCCGACTTTGGTGGCGGACTCAAGGGATATGATGAGTAGGTTTTTGATGGGTGTGTCTAGATTGGTGAGAAAACAATGCCGTTCGGCAATGCTTCATGATAATATGGCTATCTCATGCCTCATGTTGTATGCCCAACAAATGGAGAAAAAGAAACTCCAAGACAAGAATAGGGAGGTGAAAAGAGCTAGAACCGGTGAAGGCAAAATGTGGGTGCTAGAACCGGTGAAGGCAAAATGTGGGTTCTAGGCCTAATTGTGCAAAATGTGGTAGAAAACATGAAGGCAAGTGTTTAACTAGTTGACTTGGATGGGTGCTATGGTTGTGGAAAGAGTGGCCACAAGATGAGAGATTGTCCCATGCTCAAGGTTAAGGGAAGGAAAGATAAATAAGCTCCTCCAAGCGGTTCCTACCCCAATTCTCAAAAGCAAAACCGCTTTTATGCTCTTCAATCCCGAGGTGACCAAGAGAGCTCCCCGGATATGGTGACCGGTATGTTAAGAGTCATTTCTATTGATGTCTATGCTTTGTTAGACCCCGGTGCTACTTTGTCCTTTGTAACACCTTTTGTGGCCATGAAGTTTGAAATACTCCCCGAAGTGTTAGAAGAACATTTTTCGGTCACTACCCCGGTTGGTGACTCGGTGGTGGCTAAAAGGGTTTATAGAAGTTGTCCCATTTTTTTGTCCCATAGAGTCACCTTGGTGGATTTGGTGGAGTTAGACATGATAGACTTTGATGTGATTTTAGGTATGGATTAGTTGCATGCATGTTATACTTCCATTGATTGTAGGACTCGGGTAGTTAAATTCCAATTTCCAAATGAGCCTATCTTAGAGTGGAAGGGGGGAAATTATATCCCTAGAGGTCAATTTGTTTCTTGTCTTAAAGCTAGGAAAATGATCTCCAAGGGGTGCATTTACCATTTTGTTAGGGTGATGGATGTTGATTCCAAAACCCCTTCTTTAGAGTCAGTTCCGATAGTGAATGAGTTTCCGAAAGTTTTTCCCGATGATATGCCTGGTATTCCTCCCGAGCGGGAAATAGATTTTGGAATTGATCTTTTACCGGATATGCAACCTATCTCCATTCCTCCTTATAGAATGGCTTCGACCGAATTAAAAGAGTTGAAGTAGCAATTAAGGGATTTGCTAGATAAGGGTTTTATTCGTCCAAGTATCTCTCCATGGGGTGCTCCGGTGTTGTTTGTTAGAAAGAAGGATGGGTCTCTTAGAATGTGCATTGATTATCATCAATTGAACAAAGTGACCATTAAGAATAGATATCCCCTTCTGAGAATTGATGATTTGTTTGATCAACTTCAAGAAGCTAGCTATTTCTCCAAAATTGACCTTCATTTGGGTTATCACCAACTAAGGGTGAGAGGGGTTGATATTCCCAAGATGGCCTTTAGGACCCGGTATGCTCACTATGAATTTGTGGTGATGTCATTTGGCCTAACTAATGTCCCGGCGACATTTATGGACCTAATGAATAGGGTGTTTAGGCAATACCTAGACATGTTTGTGATTGTGTTTATCGATGATATTTTGATCTACTTAAGGAGTGAGAATGAACATATAGGCCATTTGAGGATTGTGTTGCAAGTCCCTAAAGACCACCAACTATTTGCAAAGTTTAGTAAGTGTGAGTTTTTGTTAAGGTCCGTGGCTTTCTTAGGTCATATTGTGTCAAGCAAGGGCATTGAGGTAGATCCTAAGAATACAGATGTGGTCAAGAGTTGTCCTAGACCTTTAACTCCTTCCGACATTAAAAACATTTTAGGTTCGGCCGGTTACTATAGGAGGTTTGTTGAGGGGTTTTCCTCCATTTCTTCTCCATTAACGACTTTGACTCAAAAGAAAACTATGTTTGTGTGGTCGGAAGTTTTTGAGAAAAGTTTCCAAGAGTTGAAAGATAGACTTACCTCAGCTCCGGTGTTGACCTTACAGGAAGGTACAAATGGTTTTGTTGTATATTGTGACGCCTCTAGAGTAGGGTTGGGATGCGTCCTCATGAAAAACGATAAAGTGATTAGCTATGCTTCAAGGCAACTTAAGGTCCATGAGAAGAATTATCCTACACATGATCTTGAATTAGCGGTGGTAGTACTTGCCTTGAAAATAGGGAGACATTACTTATATGGGTCCATGTGGATGTTTTCACTGATCACAAAAGTCTTCAATATGTGTTTAGTAAAAAAGATTTGAATATCCGACAAAGAATGTGGTTAGAACTTTTGAAGGATTATGCTATGAGTGTCCTCTATCACCCCGGCAAAGATAACGTAGTAGCAAATGCTCTTAGTAGATTGTCCATGGGGAGTGTGGCTCATGTAGAGGATGAAAAGAAAGAATTGGTTCGTGAGGTGCATAGGTTGGCCCGACTAGGTGTCCAACTAGTGGATTCCACCAAGGGAGGTTTCATGGTTCATAATGGCTCCCAATCATCCTTTGTGGTGGATGTAAAGTCTAAACAAGACCTTGATCCTATACTAGTTGAATTGAAAGAGTCGGTACTCAAGAAGTCCGTTGAGGCTTTCTCCCAAAGGGAGATGGGGTAATTAGGTACCAAGGTCGATTATATGTTTCGGATGTTGATGGGTTGAGGGAGAAAGTTTTAGAGGAGGATCATAGTTCTCGGTATTTTATTCATCCGGGAGCCACCAAGATGTATCATGATCTACAGGAAGTTTATTGGTGGAATGATATGAAAAAGGATATTGCGAGATTTGAAGCCAAATGTGCCAATTGTCAACAAAGTTTAGGTTGAGCATCAAAGGTCGGAATGGTTTTTGCAAGATATACCAATTCCCACTTGGAAATGGGAAGAGGTGAATATGGATTTTATTGTGGGTTTGCCTTGTACCCGAAGGCAACATGATTCTATTTGGGTCATTGTAGATAGGATGACAAAATCAGCCCACTTTATTCCCATCAAGATTTCTCATTTGGCGGAAAACTATGCCAATTTGTATATAAAGGAGATAGTGAAGTTACATGGAGTTTCTTTATCCATCATTTCAGATCGGGGTACTCAATTCACTTCACACTTTTGGAAATCATTCCAAAAAGGGCTTGGTACTAAGGTCAAGCTTCGCACGTCTTTTCATCCTCAAACGGATGGCCAAGCGGAACACACCATTCAGACCTTAAGGACATGTTTAGGGTATGTGTGATAGATTTTAAAGGTAATTGGGATGACCACTTACCATTGATAGAGTTTGCCTGCAATATTAGTTATCATTCTAGTATTGGTATGGCTCCTTTTGAAGCCTTGTATGGTAGGAGATGTAGGTCTCCGGTTGGTTAGTTTGAAGTAGGTGAAATTGCTCTTATTGGTGCCAAATCGATTTATGAAGCTTTTGAGAATGTTAGGCTCATTAGTGAAAGATTGAGGATGGCTCAAAGTAGACAAAAATCGTATGCTGATGTGAGAAGGAGGGATCTAGAATTTGAAGTTAATGATTGGGTCTATTTGAAAATCTCACCCATGAAGGATGTGATAATATTTGGCAAGAAAGGGAAACTTAGTCCCCGGTATGTAGGCCCATACCAAATTTTAAAGCATATTGGGAAAGTTGCCTATGAGTTGGATTTGCCAAATGAGTTGGCCTCGGTTCATCCGGTATTTCATGTTTCAATGCTTGAAAAATGTATTAAGGATCCGGTGTCCATTATTCCCCTAGAAGGGTTGGGAGTTGACGAAAGACTTTCCTATGTAGAGGTTCCGATAGAGATCTTAGATTGACAAGTCAAGAGATTGAGAAACAAGAAAGTAGCTTCCGTGAAGGTTTTATGGAGAAATCATTTAGTTGAGGGCGCTACTTAGGAGGCCGAGGCAGATATGAAGTCCCGATGGGACAGGCCCCAGCTAAGTCTAGCAAAACTGAAACTAAAGGACTAAAAATACTGAAAAGAAACTCATGACTATTGTCCTCGGAGAATGAGGACTCACCACTGATTCTGCTGAACTGGAGATCGGGAACCGATCTAAGCGTGATCTAGATGTTGAGAACCTGAACCTACATCACGTTAAGATGTAGCACAGAGTATGAGTCAGTACTTGAAAGGTACTGAGCATGCAGGATAGAATACAACTGAAATAACATATAACTGAACAAAGCACATACGCAATGACATAATCTGAACATGATATAGATACTGAATGATGAGATAATTGAATGCAGTGACCAATTTATAACATGATGAAATTGAATACTTCAATAGGATCTGACTGAACTGTGGGAGCTACTAATAACCGACATAAAACCACATGAGCTAAATGTGGAGTCTGATGTATACGCCCCATCGAGAGGACTGAATATACCCGGCCAAAGGTATAGAGGCATGCTGGCGTGATCACTGAAATGATGCCCACATAAGGGACTTACAACCTACGTGGCTAGTAGTTCTGGAACTATTTGGGTACGCTTAACCCTAGTCTAACTCGGTATTATGCTATTCCTAATGGATTAAGTTTTTAACATATTATGACTGAATTTTTGTAAGTTACTGGATAGCTCGAACTGAACATGCAAACTGAGAATGCAACAATTAAACTGATATTGATGCATTAATAACTGAGGCATGTATAACTGAAAAATTTGACCTAGCATGTGTAATTCAAGAACTAAAGAAATACATAGCTAGGAACCAAAGATTTTTCTATACCTAGAGCTTGAACCATAAACTTCTTGCTAAGGGAGAAGCAGTACCTTCAATGGCACCACATTTTTTGTTGGTCCCACCGAGATGGAATGCCTTAAACGGATCTGTGGTAACAGACACACTCAAAAAAACTATTCTCTCTAAAGTATAGCAATACTTCTGGACATGTATCAACAACATTGTTTATGACAACGAGGAGTATGGTCGTTCAGATAGCTTGACTGTGCACAAATTCATTTCCTTAACGGATAATGTACTACCTGTCCTTAGCTGCTCTACCATTAAAAAGTTCAGTTTAAACTTTGTGTTCGGGTATGATTATAATGAGTCTTAAATTTCCGTAAATGACAAGTGGCTTGAATTTGCTGTGAATAAGAAAGTGGGGGATTTATGCCTGAATATACTTATAGAATCTTTTACCCGACTAGCCATGACCAACCCCATAGCTTGCCAGATGTTCTCTGTAGTAGTTCATCGATTATAAAACTCAACTACAATAATTGTAGAATATTAGAAGATTGCGTACTACATTGGACATTTCTGAAGAGTTTAACGCTAGAAAGTTTGTTTATCCGAGATGAACACATTAAACAAATAATGTCAAATTGTCCTCATTTGGAATCTTTGAATCTATATGGATTTTGTGGTTTTAATCATTTGCACATGACTTCTCCAAAGTGAACTACTACAGAGAACTTCTGGAAAGCTATAGGGTAGGTTATGCCCAGTCGGATAAACAGTTCTATAACGTATATTTAGGCATAAATCCTTCACTTTCTTATTCACATCAAATTCAAGCAACTTGTCAATTATTGGAAAATAAGACACCATCATCATATTTGAACACAAAGTTTAGACTGAACTTTTGGATGGTAGAACAACTAAGGAGAGGTAGTACATTATCCGTTAAGGAAATGAATTTGTGCACTGTTGAGATATCTGAATGACCATACTCCTCATTGTCATAAACGACGTTGTCGATAGAAGGCCACAAGTATTGCCATTCTTAGAGAGAATAGTTCTTTTGAATGCGTCTGTTACCACAGATCCATTTAAGGCATTCCATCTCGGTTGGACCAACAAAGAATGTGGTGCCATTGAAGGTACTGCTTCTCCCTTAGCAAGAAGTTTATGGTTCAAGCTCTAGGTATAAAAAATCTTTGGTAGGAGTGTTACCCCTGAATAGGTCCTAACGGAGGCAAATAATTATTTATGCTCCAATACGGATATCAAACACCCTAAAAATAATAAAATAAAATGTGAAAGCTATTTTTTATGAAATTTAGCTAACTTTTATAATAGAATATGCATAGAGATAATACGTAAATTGTGGTGAAATTTCCTATTACATAATAAAATAATGTGGGGGGGGGGGGGTCCAATTACCACTTTCTTCATATTATTTACCTTTTTTTTTACTAATTATCTAGTAATAAAACAAGTTAAAAGTGTAAAACAAATACTTGATAAATATTATTAATATTCATAAATTTTAAGCGATATTGATTAAAGGATTTAATTTTTTTAGTCTAAAATAAATTATACTATCATCTTCTTTTTTTTTTTTGCTCAAATCTATTGTGAAGAGGTCCATATTTAAAGTATTTGTCATCATAGATCATTGATCCTTTTACTCAAAGTAGCTACAAAATATACACGAATATTATGAACATTCAAAATAATAAAGCTAGAACTAAAGAATATGAACTTAAAACTAAATGTCACGGCTAAAACAAAATCCCATAATTTCGAAAAAAATTTGTAAGGTAATTAAATTAAAGTAGAACAAATTTTTTTTAAATTTTTCTTTAGAAAATCTCCTTACTAGTGTCATTCTTTAACTTCAGACTCTCTCTCATATAATACTACCTCCGTCCACCTTTAATTGTCATAGTTTCCTTTTTTAGAGTAAAACGATAATAACTTTGATTAACATTTTACGATGTATTTTTTCATCATATTGATATGCAAAAAATTAGAAATTATATTTCTTTTTGTATAGTTTTTAAATATTAAATTTTTTTATTTAAAATATCGAATTAATGTAATCTAATCTAACCTTTAAAATTAGTCAAATTGACTTTTGAAAAGTGCAACATGACAATTAAAAGTGGACAGAGGGAGTATGAGAAAGAAAGAGAATGCCCTATTCTCATGTAGCATAAAGGCACATGATTGTCGCTCTTATTTTTTTTAAGGTTCTCTTTTTATGATGATGAATTGTTAAAAATAATATTATTAGATGATATTACTTTTTTAAGTTCAACTATTTTTTTTCCATCCATTAGTGCGTAGATGATATAATTTTTAATAAAATCATAAATTTAAGATTCAACATAAATATGCAGTTTGTATTAATAAATTTGAATAAATATTTCTTTTAAAGATGATTAAATAAAGATAAGAAAAGTTTCTAAAATTATGTGATGGACAACAAAAGAAATTGTTTTGGATCATGATCAGAAGCTTTAAGTTTTCGTCCTGTGTGATTTTCTTGAATACAAATATACAATGGTTGATGTCTTAATATTTTTATGTGATAGAAATTCATCAGTGTTATAAAATATAAGCAATATACTACAAATAATATAGACAAAAGATATGGGGAGTAGAGTGTAGATATCATCTCATTCAAATGTCTTCATGTTTTTAATGTGTGTGTCTTTACAATGGTGAAAGAACAACCCTATCTATAGGTTGAGAAATAACTCCAAAAGTCACCATATTAAGTTTCATAATAAATAGATACATTTTTATCCAAAAAGGTTCTTAGAACCTAGGGAATGTGAATAAGTAGTTCATGTATTAACTTAATGGACAATCCACTCATTGAATAAATTTATAATACTCCCCCTTGGATGTACATAGATAATGTGTCTCGTTATAACCTTACTAGGAAAAACCAAGTGGGAAAAAGGCTAGTGAAGGAAAAAGAGTACAGATCTTATAATACGCCTTAAATGTTACCTCAATAAAAATCTTACCAAGTGTCACGACCCAGACCATCGTGATTGGCACCCACACTAACCCTTCGGTGGGAGAACCATTACTACAACCAAACTAACCATATTAACGAAAATTAAGACATTTGAAGATACGGAAGCAGGTTTAAATGTCTAAGAAAAATAGGGAGTTCCCATAAACTCCGAAAGTCTAACAAAATAATTGCGGAAAACAACGCCTAAACCTGAAAGTCAATTTACCAAAACTCTACTAACGACAAGTCTAAGAACAAGGGGTACAACCCCAAAACTAAACAATCGAATATCTAAAGTACTAGTCTAAGTCCGATGAAAATTGACTAAACAGAATGAGAACTCATGGCAGCCTGGAAGAACTGGCTCACCCTTGAATTCGGTCTCGATCACTGATCACCTAATTGAGGTCTATCTGTAGCCGCCTTAAGATGCCCTATACTCAACAAAGAATGAGCAAGTGCAGTATCAGTACACAACCACTATGTATTGGTAGGATCACGCGGCTATTCTAGAAAGCAAAACATTTACTAGCAATCACAACACAATAAACACATACATTACATAGAATATATATGAACCAGTTATCTTTTCAGTAGAAATGTACAATTCCATATTCTCAATAACAATTAGATACAACATCACAATGGTCCTCTCATGGAACCCACACCCAAACAGTTAGTGTGTCAGAACGTGAAACCCGATCCAATTAGTGTGTCAAAACGTGACACCCGATCCAATATATGTGTCAAAATGTGACACGCGATCCAATGTATATGTTGGAACGTGACACACGATCCAATGTATGTATCGGAACGTGACACCGTTCCAATCAACACAACCACAATCACATTGACACTCATAATCTACATACTTATAATCATACAATGAAGTGTTGATTCATGGCATACAATTGTTCATTCATACTCATTTTATTAGGTTTGATCAATAGTGACTCATTCACATACATACATGCATTACAGTGAAACAATTACCAACATATATTACACAACCATGAAATCAAACCATTACCTACCTCGAAATCAAGCTTGAATCCTCTTAAAACATCTGATCCTTCCCTTTTCGGATTCTTTTCGCTTGTTCTAGGTCTACAAACAATTAATATAGCGCAAGGATCAATAAATTAAGGTCTAATTATCCGGATTATATCAAACCCAATAACCCAAGATCAAACCCATGATCCTAAGGTGTAACTAAGGCTTTGTATGTAACACCCAGAAATTTTTTCGAACTAAGACTCGAACTGTTCTTTGTAGTGAGTGATATTTTACCAAGGAATTAAAATTTTTTTAAGTGTAATGGTCACTAGATGTAGCACCTTGAGTTCCAAAAAGAACTAAATTTGAAATAGCAAAATCTGAAATTTTGCAAGTTAAGCTAAGTATGAGTTTTAGGTCAAATTCAAACGACCATAACTCCTAGCTCAAGATGAGTTAGGTGTGCTACCAGATAACGTAGGAAATATCTTTGAATTATCTTTCCAGTGCCACCGAGTTTTCTCAGTTTCGAGTTCGTATGAGTGAGATATGCCTTTTTGAAGTTAGGTTGTCCAGTTAAAGAAAGTTATCCGAAAATAATAAGGGGTATTTTGGTCTTTTCCTTACCCAATCAGATTTAATTTGTTTTTAGTAATATTTTAAGGGTCTAATCTGATTAGGTTCAGTTTTATAATCCAAATATACGCCTAGGGTTTTAGTGGATAGTTCAAGAAGAGAAAAGGAGAGAAAAGAGAAGAAAAGAGAAAAGGATCAAGGCGTTCATTAACGTTCTTGAGTTTGTTTACGGATTTTCGCCTTGGGTTTGATCCCTAAGAGGTATGTAAACTTCCATAGTGTTGGGTTTGTTCACCCACATGCCAATCATGTTAATTTCAGTGTTAAGTTCGTTCCAGAAAGTTGAAGGTTAGATGTTCTTGAATTGTATTCTTGAAATTGACGTTCGTCTTGAGTTAAGATGAGATTGATGAGTTTCTTGAGGAAATAGAGTCGATTTTAGAGTTGTGTTTGATTAGATTCTTGGGTACATGTATTGGGTATCTGAATCTAAAGAGAAATTGAGAAAAAGAATCGAATTTAGGCGAATTGGGTTTAGAAAATGAGAACGAAAAAAGTCGACAAGGAACAGGTACCAGGTCCTCGTCGCGGACCTGTTCCTTCAGCGTGACAATTTTCTCTCGACGTCGCGGAGAGGTGGCAGACTCCACTGCTTCAAAAATTATTTCGACCAAACATTTTAATTCATCTCCGCGTCGCGGACTTGCTCCCCAGACAGTGTTTTTCGACCGTTTCTCATGTTTAACTATCTAAAAACACTACTAAACATCCTGAGATCTTTCCTATCACAAATCACAACCTTGAACTCATAAATCAAATTCAAGGTAGAGTTGAGAGTCAAGTTTTAAGAGTTGTTTCAAACACTTTTAGAAAGTCTCTTTGAGTCTTTTTGAGGAGTCTTCTACAATTTCTAATAACTTATTTCAAGACTCGAGAAAGTGAGTATGATAATGAGGAGGATGTATTCATGAGTCTACTTTATTATCACGAGATCCTTTATATCATGAACCATAAATCTTGAATTCATAATTCACATTCAAGAGAGAGTAACCGTAGAGTTCAAGAAAGCCTTTGAGTTCAATTGTGAATCCTTTGAGATCAACTATTGATTTGAACTAAGTTTTGAGCAAGTAGGTAAGAGAATCAGAAGAGTCGTATACTTGAGTTCCATGTAGTTATGTAGACCTTCGAGTCGAGTCGTTCATGCCCATAAATTCCGCATGGACTCCATAAATTGAGCATCATTAAGAAGAGTAGTATCTTTAAGTCCTAAGTCTTGAGTATTGAGTCCCTAATACCCTTTGAGTTTATATTTCTAATCATGGGACTATTACAGCTTACCTATGAAGTCCTTGAGTTGAGTTTATCATGCCCATAATTTTGCATGAACCCTATAAGTCGAACAGTCTTGAGATGAGAAGTATCTTTAAGTCCTTGAGTTGAGTAGTTCATGCTCATAATTCTGCATGAACCCTCTGAGTTCAGCATTCTTGAACTGAGTAGTATCATTGAAGTTCTTGAGTTCCAAGTATTGAGTTCTATCTATGGTTATTAAAAACCTTGCATTGAGTCGTTCACATCCATAATTCGGCATGAACCATGTTTTAAGAAGTCTTTTACAAACGTTTTAACTTTGTTTTAAGATTTAAGCTTTGAGTTGAGTAAAGAGTAAGAGTAAAGTTCATTTCTTCAAAGATTATATGGGAACTAAGTATTCCCAAGAGTTAAAATGTTTTCACATTTCAGCAAGAAAGGAAACACCGATTTCCAAGAGATTTTTAAAGCTAAGTTTTGAATAATTATCTCAAACCAAAGAAAGAAGTTTTGTTTTAAAAAAACATGTGAGCTAAGTATATTTTTGGGTGTAGTATTGAGCACCGATATGGGGATGCGAGTTCATAATAACTGAAGTCTCCATAAATCATGTAGCCATCATGGTTAATAAATGATCATACTTTTTAGATGATTCCTTAAGTGCTTTTTAGCATAGACTAGTGGATCCACTTAGTTAAGGCGTCCTATATGACGACAAAGTATAGGACAATTCTGGCAGCGTGAACAAGACACTGTGTCATCACTTAGGCTCATAGTGGTGGTTGTCGGTTAGAGAAACGCCTATAGATTTATATTGTATTTTTATATACACATTGAGTACTATGGTATTTTTCAATACATTGAGTTGCTATCTACAGTTTTACAGCTTTCCATATATATTGCATCTTTTACTATTGCTTTATCCTTGAGTATCATGAGTTGAGTCTTTCCAGTTGAGTATATTGAGTTGAGTATCTTGAGTTGAGTACCTTCAAGTTGAGTATCTTGATTTGATCTGTTCTTCATTGTGTCGAGTACCTTATTGTTGAGTTTCATTAAGTTGACAACCTTATTACTGAGTTGAGTATCTTATCCTTGAGCACTTCTGAGTTGAGTAATTTTGAGTAGTTTTGAGTATCCTTGAGTATTCCTTGAGTTGAGTAAGTTTGAGAAGAGGTAATTATGTTTCCCTTTTTATCAAATTTCAAGCTTATGTTTATGTTTTAGAATTCCCCTTACATGCCCATACATTCCACGTACTGATGCAGATACAGGTATTTAGGTTCATCAACAGGAGCTTCGTTGATACCACATGCAGTTCGAGTTAGTTATGGTTAGCCTCCTTGCTTTCGGAGGATTTCATTTAGCTTTCAATTATATCAGTTGTTAGGAAGTCGTTGGTCTTGTCCCGACTTCCATCTTTATCATTTAGAGGCTTCATAGATAGACAATAGAGTTTTAGAAGTGTGTTAATTTATTTTGTTAAATGTTTGAAAGACTTAAGTTGCTTATTTTGGGGTGAGTTGAATATATTATATTATTCAGAGTTTTCTTTTGAGTTAAAGCTTATATTTAAATTTTTCATGAATTTTATTCATTTTTTAAGCTTTGTATGCTTGAGTTAGTCTTCTGCTTGTAGTCAGCCAGGATGAGGGTTCGCCTGCGGACCAACAATGGTTCTCGAGTGCCGGTCACGTCCATGGTGTAGGCTCGGGTCGTGACATTGTAGAAGGTCATGATGATGAGACCAATCTCCACATTGTCCCTAAGAAAGTTATGATGGACATCGATGTTCTTTATTATTTTAAACTCAACTGGATTCTTGCCCATGTTAATTGCGTTGGTGTTATCACATGGATAGGTATTCAACCTACAATGATGCCCAAATCTTGAAGTTGTTGCTTGATTTCGAGAAGTTAAGCATAACACGAGGCAACAACAATATATTCTGCTTCAGCCGTTGACAAGGTGATTGAGTTATGTTTCCTAGTTGCTCATGATACTAAGCATGGCCCTAAGAAGTTAGCCATTTTAGATGTGCTTTTTTCTATCTACCAAGTAGACTATGTAGTCTGCATCTACAAATCCAACCAGATCAAATGAATCATCTGTAGGATACTAGAGAACCAGGTTCAATGTTTCTTTGAGATATCACAAAATCTTTTTGATATACTTCAAATGAGATTTCTTTGGACATTATTGGAAGCATGCACAGATTCCAACACTAAATACAATGTTAGGTTTGCTAGCCATTGGGTACAATAGAGATCCAATCATTCCTCTACTCTTTGTGTCATGTACCGGGGAACCAAGTTCATTTTTATAAAGATTCATTATTTTTGCAATCATAGTGTCATTCCTCTTTGCTTCTTTAATGTTGAACTTCTTTAGCAACTTCTTAATCTACTTCTACTCATGAATTGAAGTGCCAGAGATGAGGATTGTTTGATTTGAAGCCCCAAGAAGAAGTTGAGCTCTCCCATCATGCTTATTTCAAATTCGTTGTTCATCAATTGTGCAAAGTTAGCCCCAAGTTTTGCGTATGTCCCTCCAAAGATAATGGCATCTACATATACCTGAATTATGAGTATATTGGAACCCTAATTTCGAAGAAACAATGTATTGTCAATCTTGTCTCTTGAATACCCGTGTGCAAGCAAGAAGCTTTATAGGTGATCGTACCATGCTCTTGGGATTATTTTAATCCACACAAGGCTTATCCTATTTTTACATGTAGTTAGGATGCTCAGAACTTTCCAATCCGGGGGGTTGTTTGACAAATTAAAGAAACTTTAGCCAACTAAAAAGGAACCAAGTTCTTGTTGAATTTTCAGAGACAAAAATGCAATACAATAATATAGAGATTTCTCACCAAACTTGCCTAACGTCAAAGAGCAACTTTAGATTACAACTCTTTAATCAAAGGGACTAACTCTAGTACATCACCTCAATAGCTCACTCTAACTGTTCCAAACTATAATTGTATACTCTGCTCTCCAAGAAGCCAAACTCACTTCTTCTTACAAAACTTCACAAACTCTCTTTCACTCTTAGTACAATTATCTCTAAACAATAATTCTAAGATGAACCAATCAAAACTAAGCCTATAGAAAGAAAAACCTAACTCTAGTTCTTCTTTCTTCTAGTGTATGTTCTTTAACGCCACACTGCTCTCCCTATAAAATTTCTTGATTTATGAACTGCGAAAACTATTTTTATCTTTGTCAATGATCCTTATAAAAGGGTGGATTAGACCCTAATTGAATCCTACAAGGAAAGTAATTCTTTTCCTGAAAAAAGTTTTCCTTTCCTTATACGGAGTCCTCTTCACTATTTTGCCTTAATTAGGAGTGTTTGTCTTTGATGTGTTATTTCGTTTTTCCCACTCTTTTATCTTAGTTCTGGTACAAGCTTGTGAACTTGGTTCACTTTTTCATTATTAAAACATTCCTCAGAATATTGTAATGTCATCATTAATTTATTTCTCCTCCGAGGACTCAATTTTTCGAGTATCTATCAAAATATATGGAGATTAGTTAGAGAACTCGATATCTTGATCATGGTTCTTTTTTAATGAAATGTTGTAAAATATCAATGACATAGTCATTAAGCTAAATCAATTAAAATTATTTGCATAATGGAAATGAAGTTGTATTCACTGTTATTCCTATAAAATAAGAATGCAATGTGGAGACGTGAATAACATTTCATTTAACATAAAATTGTCGTCATGAAGATACATGTGAGTTTTTCACGTCTATTCTCATCTTTTATGGATTCAAATATTATTAAAATATTATAAAAAGGAAAATAATTATTTTAAATGGATTAAAAAGGAAATAAGTGTGACAAATTGAAATGAGGGACTATATCTTTTTTAAATATGTAGGACATATATTATTACGTCAATGATGATTTTAGCATGACATCAGCAACCTATTTAGGATAAATAATCAACTACTACATCCCTCTTCTTTTAATTGTCATGATTTTTTTTTGGGAGTCAAATGATAAGTACTTTGACTAACATTTTATGATGTATTTTTTCATCATATTGATATGCAAAAAATTACAATTTATAGTACTTTTCGTATAGTTTTTGAATATCTAATTTTTCTTTAAAATATCAAATTAATGTAATCTAATTTCACTTTGAAAATTAGTCAAATTGACTTTCGAAAAGCGTAACATGACAATTTAAAGTGGACAGAGAGAGTAATAACAATTAATGACATAATTATCTTGAATGTCTAGATCTCATTATTTAATTAATTTATATGTATTCTTTCTATCTGACCAAAAATAGAAAAAAAAATTAAATGGTCAACTCCATGGTCACTATATAAGTAGTGTGGCATTAGCCCTTTCATGAAAATATACATACAACAACAACAACAAAAAATTAACATTTTGAGAGGGCAACCAAAGTCTGCATTGTGTATGTATCCTTTATACCAATTTCATTTCCTAATTTTTGTGTTTGAATTTTGATGAATGATTTAGTTTACTAAAATATAGGACTTGTGAACTTTAAGTTTAAATGCCTTATTGCTCTTTTTTATTTTTTAAAATTGCAACAAATTGTAATTATATACTATTACATGGGATAATCATAGTATCATTGAATACCAAATTTTCACTTTTTTGGTGAGATCATTCAATTCCTTACCTTAATGGTAATCTCCTCCTTCAATTTTCCCTTTCCCGACCCCTATTTTTTAAAACAAAAATATATTAATAAATATCATATATTATCACATTAAAAAAGTGTGTCATATGATATAACTTTGTTACATGGAAATCAAAGAAAGGATAAACAAAAAAAAAAGAAACAAAAATTGTCTATAACAATTATAGTTACAAGTAAATTTATTCTTAGTATTGATGTCTGATAATTTCCACCCCTCTTAGCCCTGTGTTGTTTCTCAACAAAAGAGAAGAAGCATGACTTGTAGGGTTTTAAAAGGTCTGAAAGGGAAATGAAGAGTTGTGACTCTTTCGAAAGGTGGTGACTTTTGTAACTTTTCAGAAAGGTTATGATTATTCTGAAGGATTGTGACTTTTTCAAGGGGTTGTGACTTTTCCAATAAATCACAATAAGCACATGTTTACGCTATTATTTTTTGTCTATAAATATATGTGTTCGCTCATATTTTTTAACAACATATTTTTTGAAATTCTTCTTATTCTTCACAAACAAATTCTAGTGTACTTTTTTGCCGTTGAGTGATTCGTTGACGCTGTGATATTAGGTAGCAATAGTAATATAGTTTGAACAACATGTGCAACCAAGACCAATTATCTGAAAACTCTGAAAGTTTTCTTATTGAAACTTACCTCAGAAAAAACCAAATATTGAGACGGAATGTGAAGAAATTGATCGGATTAGTAAGCTACCTTATGCTCTTATTTTCCAAATTCTTTATTTATTGTCCATAACAGACACATTCAAAGAAACTATTCTCTCTATATTATGGCAATACTTCTAGACTTGTATCAACAACATTGTTTATGACAACGAGGAGTATGGTCATTCGGATAGCTTGACTGTGCACAAATTCATTTCCTTAACGGATAATGTACTACCTCTCCTTAGTTGCTCTACCATTAAAAAGTTCAGTTTAAACTTTGTGTTCGGATATGATTATAATGACTCTTAAATTTCCGTAATTGACAAGTGGCTTGAATTTGCTGTGAATAAGAAAGTGGAGGATTTACACCTAAATATACGTTATAGAATTGTTTAGTCGACTAGGCATGACCAACCCTACAAATGGCTAGAAGTTCTCTGTAGTAGTTCATCGATTATAAAACTCAACTACAATAATTGCAAAATATTATAAGATTGCGTACTACATTGGACATCTGAAGTGTTTAATGCTAGAAAGTTTGTTTATCCGAGATGAACACATTAAACAAATAATGTCAAATTGTCCTCAATTGGAATCTTTGAATCTATATGGATTTTGTGGTTTTAATCGTTTGCACATGACTTCTCCAAAATGTTAATATTGAGTCTAGACTTTGGAGAAGTCATGTGCAAATGATTAAAACCATAAAATCCAGATAGATTCAAAGATTTTGATTGAGGACAATTTGACATTTTTTGTTTAATGTGTTCATCTCGGCTAAACAAACTTTCTAGCATTAAACACTTCAGAGATGTCGAATGTAGTACGCAATCTTATAATATTCTGCAATTATTGTAGTTGAGTTTTATAATCGATGAACTACTATAGAGAACTTCTGGAAAGCTATAGGATATGTTATGCCCAGTCGGATAAACAACTCTATAACGTATATTCAGGCGTAAATCCTCCACTTTCTAATTCACAGCAAATTCAAGCCACTTGTCAATTACGAGAAAATAAGACACATCATCATCATATTTGAAAACAAAGTTTAGCCTTAATTTTTTGATGGTAGAGCAGCTAAGGAAAGGTAGTACATTATCCGTTAAGGAAATTAATTTGTGCACTGTTGAGATATCTGAACGACCATACTCCTCGTTATCATAAACAATGTTGTCGATAGAAGGGCAGAAGTATTGCCATTCTTTAGAGAGAATATAGTAGTTTTGAACGCGTCAGTTACCACACATTCGTTTAAGACATTCCATCTAGGTGGGACCAGAAAAGAATGTGTTGCTGTTGTGAAACGACCCCAAAAATGCCCGAAAATGTGCTTCGAAAACACCTAAAATTATAATTTTCATATATCTCAAAATCCGTGCATCATTTCGGAAATTCGACTTCATATTCTTATTCAGGGGGTCAAATTGAGTGGGAAATGAGTCTAACCCG
>JAJOOF010003171.1:0-19928 GCA_029582545.1 Solanum lignicaule | reverse complement strand
TTACATATTTTAATTATATTTATTTTATTTAAAATAATTTTCTTCTTTTACTTTATAAAATATTTTAAAATAATTTTGTGGACTCGACTGACACATGTCAATATTTAATTTGTCATTTTGTCATGGTTGGTAAAACTTGAAAATTTCCATTAACAACAAACAACATTACACCATAAAATCACCTATCATCTCAACCATCTCCTAGGAAGAGTACTAACTAGCATAGGTTTCCAACTAAAACAAGAAAAAACAATTATGCACTAAGCAACTTGGTAATCAACCTATGTCCGTTACTAGCTTTCCTAGAACCTTTACGTAAATCTAATCTTTCGATAACTTTTTTCTCAATCCTCTAAAGATCTTCCAGTTCACAGTTGATCCTCTAAAGATCTTCTGGTTCCTTGCTTTTCACGTATGATAGATTATTGTTCCCCAAATAGTTGTGATCATTTCCTTCTAAAACTATTTCCAGTGTTTTTTCATTATGCCTTCCAACACTTGTTGAACCTCATCATTCGGTATAGTTAGTCCTACCCCCTATTGACTATCATCTTTCACTCTTTTTAGCCAAGTGCATTATTATGCGAAGATGAGTAGCTAAGTCTCCAAAGATAGACTTGCACAAAGACAATATGTATCATCTTCCACTGAAATTGTTAGATGTCTTAATCTTTCTTTTGTAAGTAGTTTCCCTTGTACAACCAATCACACAATAAATCGATGTTTTAGCTATAAAGTGCATTCCAAACAAGTTCTACTATATTTAGTCTGCTATGCTGCCCCCAACATAAAATTATAGACCCCTATAATATAATATTGGCCATTATGAGTTAACTGGTATCTCCATTATGTGTACTGGCCCTTCAGCAGCTCATTTAAAGAATTAATCTTCTTCCAATACCAACTGAAGTCATTCGATGTTTGGTGAAGTGTTAAGTGAAATATCCTGACAACTTAAAGATGTCGTCAATGACTTGTTGATAACTTCTATTTGTTATTGAAATTATTCATTTTTCACGAATGTAACACCTTAGATGTTGTAAAGTCTAAGGAAAAGGGTAGTGTAGAAATTTGGCTGAAATTGGTTTTACGGGTCCAACCTACTAACCGTAAGAGGTTCCATAGGTCATAGGAAGTGAACTGTAGAACCAGGGTGGAGTTTTTGAAATATCAAGTCCAGTATCTTTTCTACGATTGATCAGTACAGTCCATCAACTGATCTACAGGTCGTAGATAGGTCTCGTAGGTAGCTCCCAAATGTAGTAAAATTTAAGGCCAAATATTGGTTTATACAGTTGGTGTATACGGTCTGTAGAATGGTTTATGAGTTGTCGACTGTGTCCGACAAAAGTTGGTAAAAATCTAGAGTCATTGATCATTTCTACGATTGACCAAGCGATCCGTAGAAAGACCTATGGACCGTAGGTCCAAATCGTATAGAGGGTCGATAGTTATTTTAAGGGCTTTTAAGTTTTTCTCCTAATTAATTAATGTCTAAACTAGGTTTTTTTTTATCCTAATCTTAAGCCCTATATAATTGCTTTAAGCCTAAGAACTACCCATTCTAAACCATTATCCTAAGTTCCTAAATTCCCTCCAAGATCACCCCCCCAAATTTCCTCTCAAGAACTAAGGAAGGAGAAAGCTAGGGTTTGGCTTGAAGAACTTCAATTCACCATATATTAAGGACATTGATTACTAAGTTATGTTAGTATTCACCTATGGAGTCCTTTCCTTCATGGTTCCTGAATTCTTTAATTTTACAAGTCAAATTCTCTAATCAAAGTTAGGGTTTTATTCAATCTTGATGGGTTCTTTTCAATTATGATTTAGTTGATTTTTTTTTCTAGCTTTTTGTACATAAATTGAAGTAATTATATGTTTTTAAGTTGAATTCACATGAGACCATGCATGATCCATGATTTTTTTATTATAATCATATGATGAAGCTTATGAATTATGAATGAGGAAATTATGAAGATATGCATGTTCTTTTATGAAATTGATATAAATGATTTAAGGTTGCTTTGAGAGTAAAGCATTGATGTTGTTGTGAAAGGATTTCTCACATACTACTAAAAACATGATTGTGAAAGGGTTTTCTCAGAAAAGGATTAATAAGGTTGAAAAGTTTTCTCACCTAAGTTGAATCAAGATTTAGGAACTATTCTAGATGAACTTTTGTTTAGATTGGTTGCTTAATTGGGTCTTTCTATGGATGATGAAATGAATAAGATAAATGACTATTCTATGGTATTTTTGCTTAGCATTAAGAGGATATTGATATGGAGGCTCTCCCGTTAGTAGAGGTTGGATCTCTAGTAGCAATCTTCTTATCCGAAAACTATGTGCCACTGTTAGCTAGTGGATCCGTTTTAGCTTAGACTCATGGTTCTTACCTTGGCAAGTAAGACAACCCTTTTTGGTGTGGGA
The DNA here is from genome assembly GCA_029582545.1 of Solanum lignicaule. Lineage (NCBI taxonomy): Eukaryota > Viridiplantae > Streptophyta > Magnoliopsida > Solanales > Solanaceae > Solanum > Solanum lignicaule. The sequence continues at coordinate 17,495 of JAJOOF010003171.1, read as the reverse complement.
CAGACACTGGATTCCATATTATAGCTTACATGGTCTATGTCGGTTTCTTGGTAAGCTTCTGATCTGTACACCATTCCGACTCATTTAGGGCTTTATTTGAATAGATTTAGTGTCCACAACTGCATATTTTGCGCCAATAACTAATGTAAATTCTTGAATTTTAGGTATTTAGATTGAGGGACAAAGCATGGATACTATTGAGCAAAAAGGAACAAGGCAGTCGAAAGAACGAAGGAAAGAAGGCCTGAGGATTGCCTAACCCATTAGGCGAGTTGTCGAGTGGCCAGGGTCTCGCCTAATATTCCAGAGTGCCAAGTCCTGAAGGAGAAAATCTAGTCGGCTAGAGAAAGAAGCAGTCGGTGAGTCACCGAACAGTTTCGCAATGCAGTGCCATATCACCCAAAGTTTTAGAACCTCAAGGATGTTGAAGGCAAAGGCAAAACGGCAATGAAAAGGACCAAAGGGCGGATCGCCGATCTCGACTAACTGCGCCGAATGGTCCTTCGCAGCATACTTTTTGACAACTATAAATACTTGTTTAAATTTTTAGCATTCGATCCAATTTTATTTTTTGTTAAATCATATTATTCTTTAGTTTTTGAAGTCTAGAGCAAAGAGATGAATAGAGAGAGAATATTTCCTTAGCTTTGAAGTTTTGAAGATTTTCATTTCTAAGAAATTGGAAGTGGGTGTTGAAATTCTTCATCTTAGAACTTTGTAAATACTATATCAATCCTACCCAGTTGATGGAAACACAACTTGGTAACGATTTTTACCTTTTTACTATGTCTAGCTAAAACCCCAATTCTTGTGGAGTGATTATGGGTTGATTTAACTGTTGGGTATTGTTAATTGATAGTTTATTTGTTTTTTAAAAGTGATTTCGTTCAGTAATTGTGGTTGAATTTAATGGGTTGTAATTGCAAATGCAATCTTAACTTTGTGTTTTTGGCTTAGTCGAGAGAGAGGTTTTAAAACCAAAATTACTGAATCGATGGTCTATGGGTATTGAGTTTTCATGGGTTCAGCTCGATAAAGTGAATCCTAAACCCTTTTCCACACATTCAGCTCGAGAGAGTGAATGGACTATAGCGAAGGCTGTGCTTCATTGTCGCTTATTGGTGTTCGAGAGAAACCAATTTGATTCGGGGTAAATTGTTCGAGAGAAAGTTTATCCCCACTAAAGTCTAGCTTATTCACTGATTTTCAGTTATTTACTATTAATTGCAATTACCCGGTTGTTTACCTTGGCCCATAATCCTATCACATCTCCATATTCGTATTTTCCTGTTATTTACTGTTTTAGTTGATAATTGAGTACAAATCCCCCTTTGATATTTCTCACTTGTGTCACCCCAAACTTGAATTATGTTTTTCTTCATAAATGTTTTTTATCTATGATTGAGTTGAGCATATTTATGCTTTTCTATTAATTCTTGAGTACGAACCACTCCCTTGGGACTCGACCCCAACTCACTAGTTGGGTTATATTACTATTGAACGATCGTTGATGCTTAGTTTTGAATGAAGTATCTTTGATAGCGTTACAAATAATCAAAATGGCGCCGCTGTCGGGGAGTGGTGTTACTTGAGAACTTTTAGTTAAGTTTTGTTCTTGTTAGTTATAGTGATACTTACTTAATTTTTAGTTTTGGCTTGTGTGTTGCTATTCTTAAACAGAAACTTTGAACATATTCGGCATAAACGGTAGCCAAATGACTGAGACTAATCAAGAAATGGAAGGGGACCAATCCTTGGTCCCACTATTAACTTAGCTAGATGATTTAGATAAGAAAATATTAGAGGTTGAAGTCCAGTGCAAAAGAAAAGATAGATACATACCCCCTCATGAGCGAAGAAAGTCTAAGGACAATGAGAGTAAACGTGTCAAGGATACTATGTTAATCATTCTCCAAAAGATCAATGAGCAAGATAGAGTGCTAGAAGAGATGAAGGAGAATGTTGAAGTGCTAAATCAGATGATTGGCTCTCACTCCAGATCTATCCAACTAATTGACACCCTCATGGGCCATGTATTGCCTCATCTCTACCCAAATAAATAAGAGCGGTTACATAGTGACACTAAGGTCAACCCCAAAAATAGGGTTTGAATGAGGAGTTGCTTCGTACCACGACGTTAACTAAGTTGCTTCTTGGGAAGCAACCCAAGGTTTTACCGCTTTTTGTTTGTGTTAGAAATAATGGTGTGTTGAATGTGCAGGTCAAAGTGTGGAAACTGGTTGAAAAGTGCAAGTTGGCGAGCCAAAACGCCAGTCAGTGAATCACTGAAGCGGTCGGCGATCCCGACTCAGACCATCGTTGGACTCAAGACAACTTTATAGTGGAGTCTGTAAAACTCGACGAGCCTAGGAAATTATTGGCGAGTCACCGACCAGGTCGGTGATCGCGATCTTGTCCGCTGTTTGGACCCCCAGATTAACTGGAAGTCTTGTAAAACTCGGCGAGGTAAGTGATCACTGGGCATGTCTCTGAGTGGTTCGGCGAGCATGACTAATGTCGTTGAATGGGCGAGAACTGGATGGTTTTTAAAAGGCCAAAGGTTTAAACTTTCAAACTCTTCACTTTCCCTCACTTTCGACATTCACAAACTCACACCTACTTAGTATTTTCAATATTTTTGCATTCTATAAGTATTTCAGTTGATTGATTTGTGCTCGGGATTGGGAATACATTGTCGCCTAGCATTTCAATATCAATTTAATCGGCATAAAAGGTTGGTTTCTGAACCTTGAGTTTATTTTTATCGATTTTTTATTCTTATGATAATGATCTTATCTTGTTGGAGTGTGCTAGACCTCTCTGATAGGATTAGAATGTTTAAATGGCTGCTTTGAATTGATAATCTTGCCCGTAATATTTTGATTGTTGAAATCCCGTATTTTTGTGCGTTAAAATGAACTAAATTTTATGGGGTTGTGCTTGCATGTTGTTTAGTTTAGTTGGGTGAAGTCTGAGTGTCTCGTATTTGTGCCAAACAACATAATTTGCCCGATGATAGAACATGTGACATCATTCTTAAGGGCAAAAGTCGTCAATCGGCCAAATTTGGCAAAACCGGGAGAAGTCTAAGTATCCCGGGGTAATGGGTGCTATGGGTCTAGTTTTACTATGAGTTGTGCATGCTTTGATTTTGTTGTCGGGGGTTTTGGGGTTGAATTCGAGAAGTTGGGTTGAAAGTAGGCACGTTTGGTCGTTTGGCGAGCTGGGTCGAGCTCGCCGAACCACTTGGCTGTTCACTGAAGTTCCCCATATCACCTATTAATTTCATGCTTAATGTGTTGTTGGGCTCTGTAACTTTCGGCGAGAAGACTGAGGTCGCCAAAGGCACTCGACAACTTGCCGAAAGACTTTTTGATCGCCTTTTGTCTACACCTCTGATCCCTTTTTGCACTGTAACTTTCAGCGGGCTAGCCCTTGCTCGCCGAAAGTTGTCGGCGATTCGCCAAAAATCCCTTCCAATCGCCAACTTGCCAAGAGTTTAGAGCCAATCCTTTCAGCGAGCCCGATCTGGCTCGCCAAATTGATTCAGTGAGTCAGTCTGCAACTATTTTTCTGTGCATTTGATTGAGTTGTTTCTAACTTTTGTCCGATGTTTTGTAGATATGGTACAAACAAATATAGACATGCCACCCCGGAAAAGATTACGGGGTATCTCTATAAATGAACGAGGATCAAATCCTCCAAAGAAGGGCAGACAAGAGCCTCCTCCAGGTGACAAAGGCAAGGGCAAGAGGCCCATATCCGACAGGGTGACTACTAGTTCCCAGGCTGCTTTATCTGAGCCTGAGGATGACTAACCTTTGCAGTCCCGGCGGAATGAAATCTGGGCTAGATCTCAACCTGACTCAGCCAGAGTCTCTCTTTTCTCCATACCAGCAGACTCAGTGCTAGTTCTGACACCTCCCGTGGCTCATGTGCCACCAGTCATCCCTCCACCAAGGCTTCTCAATAGATTGAAAGGCGATGGTTTGAGAACCATCCACGAGGAGAAGATATTATCCACATAGGGCCTGGAGGGCAAATACTCATATGTGACGGACACCCTCCACTACCATAAGTTTGATCAGTTTATCAGGCCCCGAGGCCCTTAGATTCCTTCATGGGTCTAGGATTTCTATACAACCTATGGTGACTTGGTCCCGAAGAGCAAGAAGAAGGTGAGCGAGTTCAGACCGGTGAAGTCTGTCATGGTACGGGGAAAGGAAGTTGGGTGCAATAGTGAGTACATAAACAATGTACTGGGTAGAGCTCTGCATTCTACGCACACTTATGTTGGATTGCCTGTTGCTCATTCTTTAGATGATTTGAAAGTCTTGTTGGTACCTTTGATTTCCGATATGACCCCGAGGTGGATCGATGCAGGAGCCCTTATTGAGAAGAGGGACTTGAGTGTTGCTTCCCGATTCTGGTTTGACTTTATCAGCAGCACCATCATGCCATCCCAGAACGAGTCTATCCTCTGTCATCCTAAGGTGGCATGCCTTGGGTCCATCATCTCCCGGAGGAGAATCGACATGGGACTCCTTATTGAGCAGGAGATAGCCATGAGGGCCAACCAGAGGCAGACTTCCTTGCCATTGCCGGTCCTGATCACTGAGTTATGCCAACGTGCTGGAGTGCCCCGAGATGACATGAGAGATATTGAGGTGACACCTTTCTCCTCCATGGACATCAGGCGTATTGAGGCTGAGTACACTCGTGAGGAGGTTGATAGGAGGAGAGCAGCTCCAACAGATACTTCTCCGAAGGTTGATGTTGATTCCATACGTGCAGATGCCTTTGTGCCTACTTCGGCCTCTGGGCCTTCAGGTACTTCTGCCCCTCCTTCCTCTTCTTCATAGGCTCCAGGTACCTCTACTTCCTCCCAGCAGACCAAGATTACTCAGGTGATGATCCTGAAGATGGGGTCTCTGGCCTAGTCAGCTGATTTGAGGGTGACCCATTTAAAGAGATTTGTCTCCTTGATGATTGAGGCTGCTATCTTTGCTGCACTAACTCCCCTCTGAGCTACTGTTGACGATCTGGCTACTAAAGTCACAGCTTTTGAGAGCAGACAGGGAGAGACCTCCGAGGTTACGACTTTGAGAGCCGAGGTAGCTGACTTAAGGAAGGACGTAGACTATCTAAAGTCTATTGATTTCCCTTCATTGCTGGAGGCAGAAGATGACATGGATGCCCCTGAGACTTCAGAGATTCCCTCGAGTACCACGGGAGATGTACACAGGGATGAGGCAGCAGTTGATGAGTTGGATGCTGAAACCGACGAGAAGTAGATATAGATACTGGAGGAGAGTATATACAGAGACTTTCCCAATCATGAGGAGACAATTATGCATTCGGTGATCCATACATTGCTGACTGAGACGTCTATGGTAGTTCCTAGTGGGTCTGGTACTGCTGGTCCTTCTAAGGGGACTACGGGTACTGAGGCCCGAGATCAGACTGATGCACGGGGCACTAATGCCCAAATAGATGGAGTGATTGTGTAGACAGGATCCCCTCTTTACCTTCCTCTCTGTCTTACTTTATGTTAAATTTTGGATATTTTTGTTTGCATTTGAGGACAAATGACTTTATTTGTGGTGCGGTGAGGCCCACTATTTGTGATCTTTTGTGAATATTGATGTTTTGTTTATATATTTGGGTTTTGAGCTGAAATTGTGTTTTTACACTGCTTTTGTGGATGGTTGAGCTTGTGGCTCCTTGTTTTTAATTGTAAATAATTTTTTACCCTTCCTAAAAAATTTGCCACCTCTTGTTTGTGCTGAATGTGGCTGTTCTTTTGCCAATTTGAGTATCGGTTTTTATCAATACCGATGACTTGAATAGTGTTCATAATCAAACAAAAATGAATGTGTGGCTACGATGAGGCCAAATGAAGTTGCATAGTCAATATGTGATCTTTCTGCATCTCATTGTGACTAGTCAAGTATCGAATTGAGTGTTTGGTGATGAACATTACACACTAGCGAAAGTGTGGAGTCTTGTTTGACTTTGGTGTCAATGCCTTGTGTGATGAGCTTACCGTGAACCATGTGTGAAGAAACCTAGAATTTACCCCGTTGGTCCGGTTGACTAAGTGATGCGAACTCTTGAGATAATCTTAGGCAACTTTAAAGAGTTTGAAATAATTTGACATTATACCTCTTTTTGTGGCCTACCTTGGGAGTGTGTGAACCTATTTTGAACACTCTTTGAGCCTTAACATTTTCTTGGAAGAAACTTTATGAAAACATAACCTTTCTTGATCCATTACCCATAATCCTCATGATTTGTGGTCTGTTTGAATAGTCAACTTAGGTCAAAAGCCTAAGTTAGGGGTGTGGTAAAAAGAAAAGGTGAATCAAGAAAATGCAAAGAAGTCCCTTGTGTTCATGTTTTGAGAAAAAAGGAACCCCTTCCATACAAAAAAAAAGAGAAAAAGAAAAAAAAATGAAAAAGTTGTGGAATAAAGTTGTGAAAATACAAAGAAAATGGAGTTCCCAACAATCCATGGAAAGTGAATAATGAGACGACTTGTGAGCACAATTAAAACTGATGAAGAAAAAGAAAGGAAGTGTTGTTCACATCACATTTCATGAGGACTATAGCCATTGAGCCTAAATGACCATACCTTTGCACTCAGCCCCGTTACAAGCCTTGAAAAGACCTTTTTGATCTTGAGTGAGCGAAAGCAAGTGTTGATTGGAAAATACGGGAAAACATATAGGTGAAATCATACATTGTGTTCATCTTTGTGAGTGTGAGCGTTGCATTTGACTCTGGAACTTTAAATTGTTGAACCATTGTGTGTCAATATGGAATCATTCTTTGTGTGAGGACATTTGATCAACTTTGTTGAGCTTGAACTTGCATTTGAAGCAAGTAATGTGAGCTTGAGATTCTTTGATACTAGTGAGTCACAACTTGAGTGTTTGAGTGCGCAATTGATCCTTGCATGAGTAAGTTGAGTCTCGTTGTGTGCATTCATGATTGAGTCTTCTGTAGCACTGTTTGAGACATCTTTTTTGAACTGCTGAACTTAAGTTTTACTTGAAGACAAGCAAAATTTTAAGTTGGGGGTGTTGATGAGTCCACAATATGGACTCATTTAAGCTTTTATTTGAATAGATTTATTGTCCTCAAATGTATATTTTTTGCCAATAACTTAAGTAAATCCTTGAATTTTAGGTATTTGGATTGAGGGACAAAGCATGGAAACTATTGAAAAAAAAGGAACAAGGCAGCTGAAAGAACGAAGGAAAGAAGGCCTGAGGATCGCCTAACCCATTAGGCGACTTGCCGAATGTCCAGGGTCTCGCCTAATGTTCCATAGTGCCAAGCCTTGTAGGAGAAAATCTAGTCAGCAAGAGAAAGGAGGAGTCGGCGAGTCACCAAACAGTTCCTCGATGCAGTGCCATATCACACAGTTTTACAACCTCAAGGATGTTAAAGGAAAAAGCAAAACGGCGATGAAAATGACCAAAGGGCGGATCGCCGATTGGATCGGCGATCCTGACTAATTGTGCCAAATGGTCCTTCACAGCACATATTTTGACAACTATAAATACTTGTTTAAATTTTTAGCATCTGATCGGATTTTAGTTTTTGGAAAATCATATTATTCTTCAGTTTTTGAAGTCTAGAGCTTAGAACAGAATAGAGAGACAATATTTCCTTAGCTTTGAAGTTTTGAAGATTTCCATTTTTAATAAATTAGAAGTGGGCGTTAAAGATTCTTTATCTTATACCTTTGTAAAAACTGTATCAATCGTACACAGTTGATGGAAACACAACGGCATTGATTTTTACCTTTTTACTATGTCTAGCTAAAACTCCGATTCTTGGGGTGTGATTATGTGATTATGGTTTGCTTTAACTATGGGGTATTGTTAATTGATAGTTTATTTGCTGTTTAAAAGTGATTTGGTTCAGTAATTGTGGTTGAATTTAATGGGTTGTAGTTGCAAATACAATCTTAGCTTCGTGTTTTTGGCTTGCTCAAGAGAGAGGTTTTAAAACCAAAATTACTTAATCGATGATCTGTGGGTATTGGGTTGTCATGGGTTTAGCTCGAGAGAGTGAATCCTAAACCCTCTTACACACATTCAACTCGAGAGAGTGAATGGACTAAATCGAAAGCTGTGCTTCATTGCCACTTATTGGTGTTCAAGAGAAACCAATTTGCCCTTTTCCACACATTCAGCTTGAGTACGAACCACTCCCTTGGGACTCAACCCCAACTCACTAGTTGGGTTATATTACTATTGAATGATCGTTGATTCTTAGTATTGGATGAAGTATCTTTGATAGTGTTACAAGTAATCAACTTCCCACAATAATGAAATTAGGTTACTTCTAAGGTATCTCACATGTAATTTAAATATCTTTAGCTTTCATTGACCATGGTTATGATTTATATTTTTTAACCCTTTTATGTTATGATTTATCTTGGTCATTGCATGTCATGTAATGTATTTTTAGCATGATTTCATAACTTTTATGCATAGCTCTTATGAAACACCCTGTAACCAAAAAATGGAGATAAACCAGAAATTCAGAACCAATAGGTACCATCCACGCAGGCCAGTTATGGCCCTGTAACGACCTATTCCCGTCGTTAAAGAAAAGCCAACAGGTAAAAATTTTAGGCCGGAAAACTTTTTCGTAGTATTTGGATTTTACTAACAAAGTCCAGATTTGGACGAAATCGGAGTCTGTGAGGTCTAGGGAAATCTTGTAGCAATTGGGTGATCTAATTATGAATTTGATCACATCAGTAGATAAATAACTCGTTAAGGAACCCGTACGACTTTACGAAATTGAATTCGAGAAAGTAGAACTCCCAAAATTGAACTTAGCATGAAGGATATTTTCTGAGGGTCATTGGTCGAAGGTGTGTTGTGAAATGGGGTTCTTGGAATTATTAAAATACCTCACTAGTTCCGTGCAAGCTGTTGAGGCGGGATTTCTGCTGCTAAGGCGGGGCCATTGTAGCAGGGTGAGGACCGTTGTGGCAAGTCCGACGCGACTTAAGTCGGTAATAAACCCCAAAACGTCTTTATTCTGCACTTTTCAATTTTTAGAGTAAGGAGATGATCCCCATGAGATTCTTGACAGTTTTCCACCATTCTTAAGGCTAAAGGTAAGATTTTAACTCCTAGAATCCATTTTTTGATCCGTAGAACGTAATCTATTTGGTAATTATCGATGGAGGAAGGTTTTCTTCTACAATTTATGGTGGGAAAAGCCCTAATTTGGATAGTGGGTGATGGGTATGATCTAGGGTGGATAGAATTATTAGTAATTTGGGTAATTAGTGATTGTTTATTGATTCCCGTGTTATATTGATTGTTTGTAGACCAAAAACAAGCGGAACGAATTCGAAAAGGGAAGAATCAAGTTTCTTAGGGTTTCAGGCTTGTTTCGAGGTAGGTGATAGTTGTGATTTTATGATTGTGTGAAGTATGTTTGTTCTTGCTTCATTATGATACATGTATGTATGCGAATGTTGCATTATTAATCACACTAGTTGTAAATGAGGATAGATGAATGATGAATGCCACGAACTCATGACTTGATTGTATGATCGTGAGAATGTACATTGTGATTGTGATTGTGGCTTGTTGAATGGATCGGGTGTTGCGTTCTGACTCACTAACTTGGATCGGTTGCCATATTCGGGCATAAATATGGAATCTGTTGTCACATTCCGGCATAAACATTGGATCGGGTACCACGTTCTGGTATACTAACTTTTTGGGTTTGGGTTCCATGAGAGGACAAATGATTTGATATAATTGTGAATCTTGAGAAAGGTGAAACTGTACCTTGTTCGTAAATGTTGGTAATATTGTATATGTTCGATAGATGCAAGTGGTTATATTGTTGTAATCGCTTATGTATGTTACACTTAGTGGGATAGCCGCGTGATCCTACCAGTACACTATGATTGTGTAGTGATACTGCACTTGCCTTTTCTTTGTTGAGTACAGGGCATCCTCAAGCGGCTATTGACAGACCTCACATAGAAGATCAGTGATCGTTCAAATTCAAGGGTGAGCCATTTCTTCCTTGCTGCCATGAGTTCTCTTTCCATTTATGTCCACATTTCGTACTTAGACTTTTCTAGTTAATTGTTAGTTCATTAGTTTGGGTTGTAACCCTTCTTGTTTAGAATTATGGATCTTGTTAAAGTTTTGGTACATTGACTTTAAGGTTCTAGGTGTTACTTCCGCATTTGTTTAGTTGATTAGACTTTTATTTTGAGTTTATGGGAACTCCCTATTTCTTTCCTTAGTATTTAACTTGCTTCCGTAACCTAAATGTTTTAGTATTTGGTTTAGTTGCTTGGTTTGGGTTATAGTAATGGTTCTCCCACTGAAAGGTTAGTGTGGGGGCCAATCACGACAGTATGGGTCGTGACAAAGTTGGTATCAGAGCCTAGGTTCATTGATCTCGATGTACCAAAATGTGTCTAGTAGAGTCTTGCAGAACGGTACAGAGACGTCTGTCTGTTTCTTCGAGAGGCTATAGGACTTTAGGAAATCTCTCTATTTTCTCTTGTCTTCTTTCGTGCCATAACTTGATTCCAATTGGTATCTGACAATTCAAATTGCTATCTAACCTCCTTCACTGTTCTGTCCACAGATGGTTAACACTAAATTCAACGGCGTCAGTCTCATAGCTCCTGTCAATGCTCTAGCTGAGGAATCTGTAGCGAGAGGTCGCGGTCGAGGCAGTGGTAGAGGAAGAGCTAGGGGTAGAGGCCGAGGAAGGGTAGCGCCTACTAGGGATAGAGCACTGATTGAAAATGCTCCCAGGAATGAGGCTCCTCCCGTGCATCAGGAAGTGATAGAAGATAAAATTGAGGTTGAAAGTATTGAGGATATTGAACAAGAGGAAGAGGTACAGGCTGAGACCATAGGTATTCCTCCGATAGACCCAGTGTTAGCTTAACATATCATGTCATTTTTTAAAGGAATGGCTGGTCCTGGAGTTCTTCCATCTGTTCAAGCAACTCAAGCTCATGGCAATCCCCCTATTGCTATCACTACTCCCAAGGTGGGTGGAACTATAGGTACTGATGTTTTCTTCCGTCCTTTGTTGGGTTTTATTATGACTGGTAATGAGCATGAGATGTTGACCAAGTTCTTGATGTTGAAACTGCCTGTGTTCCTTGGTTCTGAGAGTAAGGATGAGCTCATCCTAGATTGCTATGAGAGGCTCCTTAATTGGGAATTGTCCACCAGCATAGGGTTGAGTTCATGACTTTTCAACTTCAAGGTGAGGCTAAGCAGTGGTGGAGAGCTTATACGAAATGTAGATCTTCAGTTTTACCTAGAGAAGTATGTGCCTAGCACTTTGAGAGATCACAAGAAGGATGAGTTTATGGCTTTGGAGCAAGGTGGTATGTTTGTGGCTCCTTATGAGGCCAAGTTCGATGCTCTGTCTAGATATGCTTTGCAATTGGTGACCACTGAGGAAGAGAGGATCTTCCTATTTGGTAAGGGGCTAAATTCAGAATTATAGGTATTGTCTGTTCATATGACTTCTGCAGGGAGAAGTTTTAATCAGGTAACAAACTTTGTTAAGAAAGTGTAGGGAGTGAGATGAGATGGTCAGGCTAAGGCGTTGGCTAAAAGGGCCAAGAACTCGAGTAACTTTCAAGGTTCTTACTCCAAAGGGGCAGGGAGGCCAACACTTGCAGCCATGCCAATTCAGTCTGCCTGCCCTCCTCTACATGTAATTACTCAGGAACTTCATCTCATAATTTAATACAGGATAGCTAGGGAGTCACGCCTTCGACGGACAGCAAACCATCTTTTGATCGTACTTGATACAATTATGGAGAACCTGGGCATATGAGGAAAGATTGTCCCTACCCACGCGTGTTGGAAACCGCACAACAGCAGACTAGATTAGTAGTGCCTGCGGGGGATGGTAATAATGGTTGAGGGTGTCCACATGGTGGGCGAGGAGGTAATCAGCGAAGACGTGGGGGTATAGGTAATGGTAACGCATGCAGAGGTGCAGTGCAGCCAGGCATGGAAGTAGCTCGTTAAGATGATAGGGCTCAATGTTATGCCTTTCTGGGCAAGAATGAGGCGGACGCGTCTAATGCAATGATCACAGGTACTATTCTTGTTTGTGACCGAATGGCTAATGTGTTGTTTGATTTGGGCTCTACTTATTCTTATGTACCTGTGAGATTTGCCTCAGAATTTGATATGAATTGTGATATACTTGATTCCCCCATCTATGTTTCTACCCCAGTTGGAGAGTCTGTCATAGTCACTCATGTCTATCGTGCTTGTTCTATTTTGTTTATGGGTTATCAGACTTGGGCTAATTTGGTTATTTTAGATATGAATGACCTTAACATAATCTTAGGCATGACTTGGTTGTCCCCCTATTATGATGTGCTTAATTGTAATACTAAGTCTGTGACTCTAGAAATTCCGGGAAAGGAAAAATTAGAATGGGAAGGGGTGTACAAGGCTAAGAAAGCTAAGATTATATCCTCATTTCGGGCTAGGAAACTGGTAGGGCAGGGTTGTTTGGTTTATTTGGCTCATATTTGAGATGTTGAGGTTAAGTCTCCATCCATTGAGTCTATTCCCGTGGTGTCGGAGTTTAGAGAAGGGTGTCCTAATAACTTGCCTGGTATTCCTCCGGATAAGGATATAGATTTCTGCATTAATTTAGAACTTGGTACCGTCCCATTTCCGTCCCTCCATATCGCATGGCTCCAACAGAAATAAGAGAGCTTAAGGCTCAAATCCAAAAGCTTCTTGATAAGGGATTTATTCATCCTAGTGCTTCCCCATGGGGTGCTCCAGTTTTGTTTGTTAAGAAAAAGGATGGTAGTTTGAGAATGTGTATAGATAACCGGCAATTGAATAGGGTCACTGTTCGAAACAAGTACCCTTTTCCTCTACTAAATGATCTTTTTGACCAATTGCAAGGTGAATCAGTTTTCTCTAAGATTGATCTAAGGTCTGGCTACCATCAGTTGAAATTAGGACTGAGGATGTGCCCAAGATGGCATTTAGAACTCGCTACGGGCACTATGAGTTTTCAGTTATGTCTTTTGGTTTGACCAATATGCATGTAGCTTTCATGAGTTTGATGAATTGGGTGTTCAAAACATTTCGTGATTCGTTTGTTATAGTCTTTATTGATGATATTTTGGTCTATTCGAAAAGTGAGGAAGAACATGCCGACCATCTTCGTATTGTTCTAGGTGTTCTTGGGAAGCAAAAGTTGTATGCTAAATTTTCTAAGTGTGAATTTTGGTTGACTTCGGTTGCATTTTTGGGGCATGTAGTTTCAAAAGAATGGGTAATGGTAGATCCCCAAAAGATTAAGGCGGTTAAAAATTGGGTTCACCCTAGCTCTATGATGGAAGTTAGGAGTTTTGTGGGGCTCGCTAGCTACTATCGCTGATTTGTGAAGAATTTTGCGACCATTGCCACTAACTTGACAAATTTGAACAAAAAAGAAATGCCTTTTGAATTGACTGAAAAGTGTGATGAGAGCTTTCAAAAGCTCAAGACTCTCTTGACTACATCGCCTATTCTAGCATTACCGGTACAGGGTAAGGATTTTATTGTTTATTGTGATGCTTCACATTCTAGTTTGGGTGTTGTGTTGATGCAGGATAAGAATGTTATAGCTTATGCCTTGCGTCAATTGAAGGTGCATGAGAGGAATTATCCGACACATGATTTAGAGTTTGTAGCGGTAGTGTTTGCTCTTAAGATCTGGCGACATTACCTATATGGTGTCAAGTGTGAAGTGTTTACTGATTATCGGAGTTTGCAGCATGTGTTCACTCAAAAGGAACTGATTTTGAGATAATGAAGGTGGATGGAGTTACTTAAAGATTATGATGTCACCATTCAATACCATCCGAGTACAGCTAATGTAGTGGCAGACGCTTTGCATCAAAAAGCGGTGAGTATGGGTAATTTAGCTTGCTTAAGTGTAAACAAGCGACCTTTGACTAAGGAAATTCAGACCTTAGAGTTTAAGTTCATGTAGTTGGGCATCTCAGAAAGAGGTGGGTTGTTAGCTAGTATTGAATTAAGGGACACATTCATTGAGGAGATCAAGGCCAAACAATTTGAGGATGAAATTTTGAACAAACTTAAGAAGAAGACTATGATTGGTAAGGCACAAGAGACCACTCTTGATGCGGATGGTGTGCTCAGTTTTAATGGAAGGATTTGTTTTCCTCGAGTTGATGATTTGATTCAGAAATTGTTGACAGAATCTCATGGTTCTCGATATTCCATTCATACGGGTGTGACTAAGATGTACCGATATTTGAAAGTAATGTATTGGTGGTCGGGCATGAAGAGGATATAGCGGAGTTAGTGGCTAAGTGTCAAAATTGTCAACAAGTGAAGTATGAACATCAAAGGCCTACATGTTTGCTTCAAAGAATGCCAATTTCGGAATGGAAGTGGGAGATGATAGCCATGGATTTTGTGGTTGATCTTCCTAAGACTTTGGGGAAGTTTGATTCTATTTAGGTAGTGGTTGATATATTGATTAAGTCAGCCCAGTTTATTCCGGTAAGAATAGATTATAATGCTGAACAATTGGCTAAAGTTTATGTGAAAAAGATAGTGAGGTTGCATGGGATGCCCCTCTCTATCATTTCAGACCATGGTACCCAATTCACATCCAAGTTTTGGAGGAAATTGCATGATGAATTGGGCACACAACTCACTTTTAGTACAGCCTTCCATCCACAGATGGACGGACAGTCAGAAAGGACTATTCAAGTGTTAGAAGATATGTTGAGGGCTTGTGTGATTGATTTTGGAGGGCATTGAGATAAGTTCTTACCTTTGTGTGAATTCTCTTATAATAATAATTATCACTCCAGCATTTATATGGCACCGTTTGAGGCACTTTATGGAGGGGATGTAGATCACCCATAGGATAGTTCGAGGCTGGAGATGTAAACCTTTGGGGGTTGATTTAGTGAAGAATGCTAAAGATAAGGGGAGGAGTATTCAATCTAAACTTTTTGCAGCCCAGAGTAGACAAAAGAAGTATGCAGATCATAAGTTAAGAGACATGACATTTCAGACTGGTGGGAAAGTTCTTCTTAAGGTATCACCCGTGAAAGGGGTGATGATATTTGGTAAGAAGGGCTAGCTTAGTCCTACATACATTGGTCCATTTGAGATTCTTGACTATGTAGGACCGGTAGCGTATAGATTGGCTTTACCTCCTAATCTATTGGGAGTTCATCCGGTATTTCATGTGTCCATGTTGAAGAGATATCATGGTGAATGAGATTATATCATAAAGTGGGACTCAATTATATTAGACAAAGACCTCCAATATGAGGAGGAACCGATTGCATTTCTCAATCGTGATGTGCATAAGCTGAGGACCAAGGAGATTAAGTCCGTGAAAGCTCAATGAAAGCATCGTCCAGTTGAGGAAGCTACTTGGGAAACCGAGAGGGACATGCGAGACAAGTATCTCCAATTGTTCGTCGATTCAGGTACTATTTCATTCCTTCTCTAGTATGTTTTTCCTATGTTTTGTCACTCATGGACGAGTGATGGGTAAATTGGTATCTATTGTAACGACTTGTTCCCGTCGTTATAGAAAAGCCAACGAGGAAAAATTTTAGGCCGGAAAACTTTTATGTAGTAATTGAATTTTCCCAACCTAGTCCAGATTTGGACGAAATCAGAGTTTGTGAGGTCTAGAAAAATCTGGTAGCAATTGGGTGATCTAATTATGAATTTGATCACATGAGTAGATAGATAAGTCGTTAAGGAACCCGTACGACTTTACGGAATTGAATTCTGGAAAGTAGAACACCCAAAATTGAACTTAGCGTGAAGGGTATTTTCTGAGTGTCATTTGTCGAAGGTGTGTTGTGAAATACGGGTCTTGGAATTATTAAAATAGCTCACAGGTTCCGTGCAAGCCGCTGGGGCAGGATTTTTGCCGCCAGAGCGGGACCATTGTAGCGGGGTGAGGGCCGTTATGGCGGGTTTGATGCGACTTAAGTCGGAAATAAACCCCAAAACGTATTTATTCTGTACCTTTCGATTTTTAGAGTAAGGAGATGAACCCCAAACAATTCTTAACAGTTTTCCACCATTCTTAAGGCTAAAGGTAAGATTTTAACTCCCCGAATCCATTTTTCGATTCATAGAACGTAATCTAATGGGTAATTATCGATGGGGGAAGGTTTTGTTCTAGAATTTATAGTGGGAAAAGCCTTAATTTGGATAGTGAGATCATGGGTATGATCTAGGGTTGATAGAATTGTTAGTAATTCGGGTAATTAGTAATTGTTTATTGATTCCCATGTTATATTGATTGTTGGTAGACCAAGAACAAGCGAAAGGAATTCGGAAAGGGAAGAATCAAGTTTCTTAGGGTTTTAGGCTTGTTTTGAGGTCGGTGATTGTTGTGATTTTATGATTGTGTGTTGTATGTTTGTTTTTGCTTCATTATGATACATATGTGTATGCAAATGTTTCACTATTGATCACACTAGTTGTAAATGAGGATAGATTAATGGTGAATGCCATGAAATCATGACTTGATTATATGACCGTGAGAATGTACATTGTTATTGTGATTGTGGTTTGTTGAATGGATCGGGGGTTGCGTTCCCACACACTAACTTGGATCGGTTGCCACATTCCGGCATAAATATGGGATTGGTTGCCACGTTCCACCATAAACATTGGATCGGATACCACATTCTGTTATGCTAGCTATTTGGTTTGGGTTCCATGAGAGGACGAATGATTCTATATAATTGTGAATCTTGAAAAATGTGAAATTGTACCTTTTTCATAAATGTAGATAATATTGTATATATTCGATATATGCATGTGGTTATATTGTTGTAATGGCTTATGTATGTTTCACTTAGTGGGATAGCCGCGTGATCCTACCAGTACATTGTAGTTATGTATTGATACTGCATTTGTTCTTTCTTTGTTGAGTACAGGGCATCTTCAGGCGGCTATTGACAGTGTTGACACCCAATTTTGACCCTCCCCGATAAGAATTAATCATCGAGCTTCCTAGATCCAAACGATTCGAAATAATTAGTTTTTATAAAGTTCAAAATAATTTTCAAGTTACTTTTATTTAATTTCATTATTTTTATAATTTTTGGACTATATATATATATATATATATATATATAATTAATACATTTTATGAATATTCGGAAATCGCCTCAAAAAGATTTTAACTTTAATTAAATATTTGGTTAATTAGTTTAGTTATACAATAATTTATGTTCTTGAAATAATTAGTTTATAATTAAGTTAACTATTTTATTTCGTTAAGATTAAGAAGCTCGTTAATTAATCAATCTTAATTCATCGTGTTTAGATTCTAGCCGGATTCACTAACTCAACTCAATTCGGTTATGCTTTAAGTTTTATATGGCCATAATTGTAATCTATTTAGCCATCTTGTTCTACCCAATT
>JAJOOF010003170.1:0-18829 GCA_029582545.1 Solanum lignicaule | reverse complement strand
AAAACATGATGTCAACTCTGTGTATGCAAAGATACATATAACTCTGAAATGTATGTAAAAATACAATAAACTGTGTATATAAGAATACAATTACTTCTGTGAGAGTTTCTCTAACCGACAACTATCACGTAAGAGCTATTGTGATGATACATCATTTTGCCTCACGCTGCCAGGGCCATCCTATACCTTGCCGAGGGTATAGAACCTGAACTACTAAGTGGATCCACTAGTCTATGCTAAAAATCACTAAAGGAATCATCTAAAAAGTATGACCCTTTTCTACCCATGGTGACTACATGGTTTATGGGGGTTGTGAGTTGTTTGAACTTTCCCCTATATCGGTGCTCAATACTACTCCCAAAATATGATACTAGCTCTTATGTTTAAAAAACATACTTCTTTCTGTGATTTGAGATAATTGCTCAAAAACTTAGCTCAAAGGCTATCTTGGAAATCAAAGTTTCCTCTCTTGCTTCATTTAGAAAGCAATTACTCTTTTCTGAAAACTAGCTCAAAGGCTCTTTGGAAATCTCAGTTTCCGTTCTTATTTAAATGTGAAAACATTTTAAACTCTTTGGGAATACATAGTCTCCATATACTTTTGAAGAAATGAACTTCAATCTTTACTCTTTACTCTTTACTCAACTTGAACTTTAAGTCTTAAAACAAAGTAAAAAAGCATTTGCAAAAGACTTCTTGAAAAGACTCTGAGAACTTCCTAGACTTGGCTCTTAACTTTCCTTGAATTTGAATTTATGAATTCAAGGTTAGGATTAATGTTTCTGGATGATTTCTAAATGTTTAGAAGTCATTTAGAGTAGTTACAATCAGTGGAAAGCGTTAGTACAGTTTAGAAGGACTTAAATAGGCTAAACGACAAAAAAACTGGTGAAAAATGACGATCTGGGCGCGTCCCTGGCGCGCTGCGCCAACCCCCACTTTCTGGGGCTCCTTTTGGGCGCACTGCAGGCGCGCCGCCCCAGCCTCTTTGGCGCTATGGGGGCTCGACGTGCCTGGCCCTCCCCAGGTGCGACTGACGAATTTTAGAACTCGTTTTCTGATCCTAAATCATTTTAAATCGATTCCTTTTCTCAATACTTTCTTAGATTCAGATACCCAAACATGTACACTAGAATCTAACTCGAAACAACTCTTAACATCGCTAAAACGTCTCAAGAAAACCCATCAATCACATGTAAATTCAAGAATGAAAACAATTCAAGAACACAACTCAATAATATCAAATTCTAACTCTTTTAGGAAGAAAATCGCTGAATTAAACATGCTTGGCGCATGGGTGAACTAACCCAACGCTATGTTATCTCACATACCTCGTAGGGATCACCCCTTGACGAAATCCACAAGCGATTCCTTACCAAGACGACTAATCTTGAACTTTCTTTTCCTTTCTCCTCTTTTCTCTTTTCTCCAAGCCCTAGCGTGAATTCAATTTCTAAACTGACTAAAATCAGTTTTGACCCTTAATTAATTCACTAAAATGAATTAAATCAGTTGGGTAAGGAAAAGACCAAACTACCCTTTCAAAATCCGGATTGGACTTTCCTTATTTGAACAGCCCAACTTCGAATAAGTATATCTCACTCATGCGAACTCGGAATTGAGCAAAATCGGAGGCGTTGGAAAGATTATTCCATGATCTTTCCTACGATTACTGGAAACACACCTAAATCATCCTGAGCTAGGAGTTATGGTCATTTGAAGTTGACCAAAAATCCAACTTAACATACTTAACAAATTTCTAGATTTTTATATTATTTCCAAAAATGACTATTTTTACTTTTTAACTTCTTTCTAGTTACAAAATCCGGATTGGACTTTCCTTATTTGAACAGCTCATCTTCGAATAAGCATATCTCACTCATATGAACTCGGAATCGCGCAAAATCGGAGGTGTTGGAAAGATTATTCCATGATCTTTCCTATGATTACTGGAAACACACCTAAATCATCCTGAGCTAGGAGTTATGGTCATTTGAAGTTGACCAAAAATCCAACTTAACATACTTAACAAATTTCTAGATTTTTATATTATTTCCAAAAATGACTATTTTTACTTTTTAACTTCTTTCTAGTTACATGGTGTTACATAAATGCTCCACAGTTGAGTCTGCCTATCCCCACTCAACGGTATAGTTAGACAGCCAGCTGAGGTAGGTGGTTTGAGGTCGAGAGTTCATGATCATAATATCAACCTTGTAAATCAGTAATTTGATAACCATAAGAATGTCATGAAAGAGATGCGATACATGAATCCTTAGAGTACTGCAACCCTGGAATTGTCCCCTTTATTGTTTAAACACCCAAATTTGTTGAAGTAGTCCACTGTTAGTTAACTTTAAGTTTTAATTATTTGCAATCGTAGTATAGATATAAAACACAAGTTTCTTGAAAACACTTTCTTTAATTTGTGGATTTAGTTGAACTGAATATAAATTGATCGCAAGTCCTTTAGGTTCGATAATCCAACTCTTTTACAGCCACTATATTGTTTATTCGACCACGTACACTTGCGTGTGCAATCGAAAGCAACAGTTATCAATCACTAGCTATTTGCAGGTAAAATAAATGAAGGATTTAAAAGTAAGCAGCACAATTTGTTAACTCAATTATCAAATTAGACGATTGTCTCATAGTTTTTCAAAAAATGAGATTTGTTTTCACGTATTAAATAAGTCTTAGACATGTGTTAGCATGAATGATAGTATTGTAATCGGTTAACTAACATTGCTACAACAAGTTGATGACAATCAGTAAGCTAGGCTATTGATATTAATGCCGATCCTTCATTAATCTACCACTAAATTTCACATGGATTTTCTCAAACCTCAATTTTTATTCAATTCCAAACAACCTATAATCTCAAATCAGCTAATCTATTTCTAGATTCAACAATTAAATGAAAGAATTCAAATAGTTATCAACTGAATCTTCTCACCCTTATTCTATCTTTCAAGCAAACCAAGATATCTAAAGATTAATAGAGTTTGTAACCTCCAAACATTAATTAAAACATGAAGAAATAATTGAACCCCTATCATATCAAACATTATAGAAACAATTAATCAACGCTCAATCACATACTACAATCCATCCATCACACGCCCTTAGGAATTGGGAATTTAGCTATGCATAGTTTAAGGAACAATAAATTACCATTATCACAGTTAAATCAACCATATTCTCAATATTACACAATCGAATTAACAATCCGAAAGTAGAAATTAATTAACTTATCTTCACCAAAACTTAGATACTTGATTCACAAGGCACTCTTTTGGTGTTTCTTGAATCGAATTGTTGCATGTGGTAAATTCTGCCTTTTCAAGAATCAAATTGTGTCCCTTTTGGGACACAATCTCGGTAAGGTTATTAGATCCTTTTGACAGAGTCATTTTTGAGATTCACAGTGTGGGCTCCACATTCACGTTTTGACTCAATTTTTGGTATGTCTCCAATTATTGTGTTTTTGGTGTCAAAATGTACATATTGACTTATGGTTATGTTTTTGATAGCATGGCGACGATTGAAGGTCGTTCAAAAGAGAAAAGCTCGGATATTGTGATTCTGGAGCACGCGTGGTCTACATTGAGGTAGTTATGACTTATCGGTCTTTTGACTGAACTTACGATTGTAAATTCATGTTGATTTGTTGGAATTGGGGTTGTGTAGTAGTTGATCATGCTTAATTATAAGAAATCATGCCTTAGGCCTTATTTTCGGATCTTTTGGGAGCTCTATATGCCTCGTTTTTCTTTGTGATCATACCTCACCTCGTGGTTGTCGATTTGTGAACATTGTTGAATTTGTTATCGGTCTTAGCCTAGGTTTAGGTTAGTTTTTCCTTAGACTTGCATTTTGGAGCCAATAGGCCTTAGAATTTATCTGAGATCGCTTCGAACGACTTAGCTCCCTATAGGCTGATAAAGAAGACTTGGGTCTATCTGATAGTGTGATCATTAGCTAGGCGATAATTAAACTCTTATGACCTTTTAATCCATAATTCACCCTTGTGATAGACTCAGACATGTTCGTGGGTTATTTCAACCTTTATTTGGTTATTTGTGGTCAAGTCGAGGATTTGAAGTTGGAGTGTGTTGTGGGAACTTTGAAGATAGTTCCTGTCACGCCCCGAGCCTACACCCTGGGCGGGACCGGCACCCGGAGACCATTGTTGGCCCCAAGCGAACCCTTGGCCTAGCTTTCTTAACTCAGCGGAAACCTAACTCAACAGAATAACTCAAAACTATGCAAGGTTATAAAACAACTTAACTGATACATAACATGCCAAAAGGCAACTCGAGTCTCAAAATAGAATATTTACATATATACATAGATGAGAAACTCAAAACTAACTGACTGACTGTCTAAGAAGCCTCTAAACTACAGAGATGGATGTTGGGACAGACCCTGCAACATCCTAACAAAACAAAACTAGGAACACAAAATAACCGAGTCCTCCGGAAAGCAAGGAGGCTCACCACTGACTCTGGAGTGCTCAGCTGGATCAATGGCGTGTAGGATGCTGATCCGGGGTACCTGTGTCTGCATCACCATAAGATGCAGGCCAACTGGCATCATTATATTGAATGTACGAGTATGCAAACTGGAAAACTAAGCAACAAAGGCTAGAAGGAAATCTGGAAGAAACTGAAAAGCTTACCAGGCTCAACTCAACCTGACTGACTTCTTTCAATATAAGGTAATTTAAAACAAGTGCGATATAAAGAGAGACTATTTAAAACATGCTATAAACTTTGTGTGTATACAAAGATACAATAAACCGGAGATGTATATAGAAATACAAACGAACTGATGTATATAAAAATACAATAATCTCTGTGTATGAAAATACCATAACTGCTGTGGGAGTTTCTCTAACCGACAACCATCACATGGAGCTATAGTGATGATACAGCGGTCGACCTCACGCTGCCAGAGCATTCTATACCCGGCCAAAGGTATAAGACTTGAACTGCCTAATGGATCCACTAGTCTATCTGGAAAAGGATTCATCTAAAAAGTATGATCCCTTTTTTTTTTTTACCCATGGTGGCTAACATGGTTCTATGGGGGCTGTGGGTTCCTTGAACGCTCCCCCAACTCGGTGCTCGATACTACTCCCAAAATATATAGGCTCTTATGTTTTTAAAACATATTTCTTTCTGCTGATTTGAGATAATTACTCAAAAACTTAGCTCAAGGCTATCTTGGAAATCTCAGTTTCCAATCTTGTTTAAATATGAAAACATTTCTTTAAAACTTCTTTGGGAATACATAGTTCCCTAAATGACTTTTGAGAAATGAACTCAACTTTAAACTCTTGACTTAACTTGAAACTCTTAACTATTTACTCTTTACTTGACTTGAAACTTGAGCCTTAAAATGAAGTTAAAACATTCAAATAAAGACTCTTGAACAACTTTAAAGACTTGCTTCTTAACTTCTAAGCTTGACTCTAACTTCACTTGACTTTGAAACTAACTCTCCTTGAATTGGATTTATGGATTCAAGGTGTTTGATCACATGTTATGGATGAGTTCTTGAATTTTAGAAGTACCTTGGAGTGTAGAAAACAACTATAAAACATAGGCACATTACCAAGGAACATGCATGAGAAAGTGGGGGATAAATGGGAAGTCTTTGCGTCCTTGGCGCTCTGCAAGGCGCGGAGCGCCAGCCCTCGAAGTTCAGAGGGACTGCTGGGGCGCACTGCTAGGCGCGGCGCCCCATGGGGGAAACTTCAGAGCCCCTGCTGGGGGGCGCTGGCAGGCGCGACGCGCCAGCCCTTCCCCAGAAAATCTGACTTTTTCTCCCTCTTTTTTCCAACTCTAAACCACCCTAACTTCAAAGGTTTTAACCCCAACCACTAAGGATCATAAAATCCCTCAACATACAAGAGATTCAACTCAAAAACACAATCAAATCATGTCCCAAAGCAACAAGGGACTTCAACAACACAAACAACAACATCAACAACACAACCAACAACTTCAACAACACACCCAATCTTTTCTCGAAAATAAAATGAGTTTGGCGTGTGGGGGAAAGAATCAAACCAACACTATGGACTCACATACCTAGTAGGGATCACCCCCGACGATATCCACGACGATCTTTGACGAAAATCCTTGCTCCTTCTTCTCTTTCTCCTCTTCTTTCTCTCTTCTCTCAAAAAGCCCTAACTCTCACTCTTTTAAAAATGGAACAAACTGATCTAAAAATCAGTCTAACACAACAATATAACCAAAACAAATGGCTAGGGGAAAAGACCAAAATACCCTTACAATTTTCGGACGGATTTCCCTGCCAACTGCCCAACTTCCAAAGGGCATAACTCACTCATACGAACTCGGAATCGAGCAAACTCGGCGGCGTTGGAAAAATCATTCCACGAAATTTGCAACCATAACTGAAACTACACCTAAATCATCCTGAGCTAGAAGTTATGACTGCTCAAAGTTGGCCAAAAACTCACCTTTTTCCCATACTTAGCCAAATTTCCAGATTTTTAAAATTCTTTCCAAAAAAAATGAAAGTTTCCAATTTTAAGCCTCTTCGTAGTTATTTCAAATTGCCGGATGTTACAGTTCCGCTCTATGGTATGGGATGGTGGTGTAAGAGAGGGTAATTAGGGGATTTTGGTAGCTTTTACCCGAGTTTGACGCCCAGATGTAGCTTCTCTTAGTTAGGTTTGAAGCCTTGGCATACTATCTATTTAGTCGGGTTCGAGACCCTGAAAATTTTCCTTAGTCACGGTTCTAGGCCCTAACTCATCTTTATTTAGCGTTGTTTCAAGTCCGAACACACCCCTATTTTGTCAGGTTTGAGTCCTAATAAGGTGATTCTATTGGGTTCTTGGGTTGCCTTATTTCGCAGTTCGAGTCCGTGGAAGGCCATGACAGTCCTGGAAGTGTTCTCAAGTTCCTCTAGTAGTACCTTAGCTCTTTTGTGTACCCATCAATTTTATGGGGGCCTATTTGGGTTATTTACTTTAAATTGTGAATGAGTGTACCTTATGAGCTTATAGGGGTCCAATTAGGTTTTAGTTAACTATTTACTTTAGTGTTCCGTCTTTCCTTAGCTCGTGTGCTCCTTAGTTAGGAATTCCATTATTATCTTCATTCTGTGGTTTCTGGTTGTTTCCCTTTCCGCTTTTCATTATTGCTTTTACTTTTCAAGCTCAGTCGGACTATGATGTCTACTGGGTACCTGTTGTTTTGATACTAACACTACACACTCCATTTATTTCCGTGATGGAGGTCAAGGCATTAGTCACCAACACTGATATCGAGACGGTTCTAGGAAGATTGGGTGACGAGGGTGATCTTATGGCGTTCAGGATCATACGTGTCTCCTTTTGTTTAGTTTTGGCTAGTCTTTTGCCTTTGAGATAAGTCTGTATATTTTGGTCTACTTTTGGGACTTGTACTCTTTTGTAGTAGCTCTGTAGATGTGACTACAAGGTTTTAGGATTGGTTGAAAGTGAGAAGCTCCTTAGTTGAAAGTTGAATTACGAAAATATCCCTAATCATATTAAAAAAACCACTTTGTCCTAATCACTTAATTAACACTATTCCTCTAATAACTTTTACATTTTAGAAACTAAAACGTTTATCTTCTATCAAATGGATTTCAGTTTCACTGCACCAAGGGTACTATTTCTATCTGCAGCAATTAATGTAGAATGTTAGTGTCCAAACTAGTATCAAACTTTTCATATTACAATATTTATATATTTGGTCTTTTGAACTTCAATCAGTTAAATACTCTATACCGTTTTTATATTCTTTGTACTTTATAAAAGTTACGACACCGTGTCAAATTTCTTTATCATTTTATTCTTACTCCTCTTCTTTTAGACTACACAAAAAGCTATAACTATTGCACTCTTATTTGTTGAGTTTTGCCCAACATAAGATAATACTATTTTTTCCCTTTGAACAAGTTCAGTTTATGCTTACTGCTTGAATATGACTTGTATTTACGAAATAATGTATACAAATAATATATTTTATTTTAAGGGAAAAAGGTCTGAAATATATCTGAATTTTAATCGAAATTGCTGTAACAATACCGAACTTTGGAAAGGACCTTTTACCCGTCTTCACTATTTAATAGAGTATTTTAAAGGTATATATGTGCCCACGTGGACATCATAAATATTGCATCATTATAAATAGTAATGTGTCCAAGTGGGCACATATATACCTTTAAAATACACTATTAAATAGTGCAGGGGGTAAAAGATCCTCCATAAAGCTTGGTATCGTAACAACAATTTCGGCCAAAGTTGAAGTATTTTTCAGACCCTTTTCCCTTATTTTAATTATTTGACACATTTTATTTTTTAGTTTGCTCCAAAAGAATATCACTTTGGGAGTATTAACCGAACCAAATTCATAAGTATGTATATTTCGTGAGTCTTAACTCCAAGCATTTATCTCATTTTGTTACATGATAGATGAGTAATATTGCATTACAAATATATGTTGTATTTGAATCTACTTTTTAACTGAATTATTGTTCAACTCTGCAGGTTCAGATTTTCAAGTGCTCATTATACACATTTAAATAGAGTATTATATACTCCACTAGGTAAATTAATCGTGCTTCGCACGGGATTGAACTATTTTATTAAGCTCACATAAGATCATTACCTAATATTTGTATTTTCTATACATACACTACATTGTCAAGAACATTTTATCTTAAGGCAAAGCATTCCTCCAAAATCTTAAAGTGATATATTCTTTTAATTTTCGTTTGTTGCACAAAAATTACGAGTCATAGAGAGATTTTAAGTATGAGAAAGAAGTCTAAGAAAATCTCCATAGAAATAGTTGGTCAGAAGTAACGAAATTTTCTTAATTCCACGAAGTTATAAGGAATAAAATCAGACGATAAAGAAAAGACCAAAAATCCCCGAACAAAAACACTACTAATTAAAGTGGAGCATCACGTACAGACAAGAACAAAATCAACTAAATTCAAATGGAGGAATTTCGGCTCCTTTATTATGAACCTCCATCAATCTCTTTTTTTATTATAGTATGTCGTATCATGCATATGTCAAAAATGACCCTAAAATTGTTAACATCATAAAGGCTTTTCCTCATTGTCTCAGAACAATCATTACTATTGCTTAGGTTTCATATCATTGGCCCCAACTTATTTGAAATTGAACCATAGTTATTGTTATGATTTTAATATACAATTACAAAGAATTTATACAACGATCAACCAAGCAATATGTGGTATCTAAATGGAAATGTTCATAACTGAATATTCTAAACTAAAATTTTGATACATAACATACTAAAATCTCACAGCATAATTTTGGGAGCATTTGAACTCACAAATATCCAAAAAAAATAATGAAAACGACCTTACTTTCCTAACAATCAAGAAGAAAAAGACAGGTTGCTTAACATTATTTTCAAAAAGATAGTCTGACGGGCAGTATCCAAGTCTATAGTTCACAAATTTAATTGAAATAAGCCAAAGAAAGAGTTAGCACTACACCAAAATTGATCTTTAACGGTAATTAATTGCTTAATTGCCGCTAATTATGTATTTTAAGAGGAAAATAGTACTCTATAAATGTCCCTAAAACCTATAGCGACATTAAATCTAATGACAATGAATTAAAATCGATAAAGGCTCTAGCACTCTTCGTTAATGTGCATATTTATTACCGATATTGTTTTTGTTATAGTGCAGTTTGGGCATTTGATAGTGTCAAGAAAACTTGATCTCTAATTATGCCTAAAAAGAAGAGAGGAAGAAATATGACAAATTAGTCAACTTGCGATAAAGGAAGTGGATTAATTGTCTCTATACTAATATTCTAGGAAGAGTACAATGACATACAAAATGTTCGTACCTAAAATAAAATAATTAGAATAATATACTAACTGTGGCATGTGACAAGCAAGAGATCATTCAGTTTGGTTCTTTTAATAAACTTCACCATTGATTCAGTATTAGTTATAACATATTTGTTGTTGTGTGCTATCAAATATAGAAAAATCCACAAGAAATTTTTCCATAAAGAATATGAAGAAGTCTGCAGAAAGGGAAAAAAGAAGATCAATTTCAATCATCTTTGCTGAGTTTTTTAACAAAGTTAAAAAGAAGTCACCAAAATAGCAAAAAGAAGTTGCAATAGTTACATGCATCAATATGACTTGCAGTAAAAGATTAAGCTTCATGAAATAGGAGGAAGAAAACTTTGAGGAGTAAAATACACTTCATAAGAAGCTTAATGTATTTTAATTCGACTCCCCTATAGCGGAAACAATCCTACAAATAATAATGGAAGAAATAGAAGTTTTGTTTACTAAAAAACAAAATGTTATGAATTCAAACATTCCAGCAGAGTTATGAATTGTGGACTGAGAGACGCATGAGTAGTAATGCCGCATTGTAATTGAAATCAATTCTCTTTGTTTATTCTTTCTTCTTTTCTTTTGGTGCCTTGGAATTAAGTGTTGGCTTTTAAATTGTGTAAATGGAAAATGGAGAGCAATGACTTTGGTGAAAAGTTGTGAATTTTGTGATTTTTATGAAAAGTTCCGACTTTTCTAAAGAGTTGTGACTTTTATAAAAATTGTAACTTTTCCGTAAGATTGTGATTTTTAAGAAGAGTTAAATAAGAATCCTGATCTCCGAATGTGCCACATAGACAGATCTAAGATTCTCTTTTGTATATTTATAAGATAAGATAAGATAAGATTATAGGAAGTGTATATTAATTCACATGAGACACACGTGCAACTGTACATCTGTCCAGAGACTAGAATATATATATATATATATATATATATATATATATTAATGTGATCATGTATCTGTTATGAATTGTTGTTTCTACCTTGTATGACTGTTACATGTTATTCCGAGTTACAGATTAGCTTATCTACTGGTAGGTTATAGTAGATGTCATTATAACTCGAGTATCGGGTTATGACAATATCACTGTAGCAAGGATT
This sequence comes from Solanum lignicaule, assembly GCA_029582545.1. Lineage (NCBI taxonomy): Eukaryota > Viridiplantae > Streptophyta > Magnoliopsida > Solanales > Solanaceae > Solanum > Solanum lignicaule. The sequence continues at coordinate 7,817 of JAJOOF010003170.1, read as the reverse complement.
TTTACATTGTATAATTAGGGGTAGAATACTCAATATGACTACTATACACTCAAAAGAAAAAACTTTTTGATTTCTCATCTCACTAAAATATCACTTACACTTTATTTTCTTACACAATGTATAAAATAGCTCACTGCTATTTTGGTATTTATTTTCCTTTTTCGTGGTACATTTTCAAATGAGCAGAAATACTCTATTTATAAGATTTTTTTTTTGTCTATTTGATGCCACAAATGACATCAATAAGAAACAACAATTCAAAGCGACATATTTATCAAATCAAGGCTTTTTTTAAGACCTTTGTTACATGGATGCATCCCACAAATTTTAGCTTATTGGGTTCTTGAATTAGATTTATAGTGTTCCATTAGTTATAATAAAGCAAAATATCTAAAACATAAACCTTAAAGATAAATGGTCTAACCAACTGGTGGATATATAGTTACACGTACACAAAAGAAAAAAATGTTAAAATACTTGCAACTCGATAACAAAATAGATGTTAACGAAGGCTCAATTGAGGTGCATTTAAGCCTTGAAGTTTAGCATCATTTTTTCTTTTCGCTTAAAGCTCCAATAACAAGGGGAATATCTTTCACTTTTTTTTTCCTTTGATAACATCAATATGAGTGCTAGCAAAATGAATCCATATTTTGATAGTTCTCTCAATTCGCCCATATTTTAATGAAATTTTTTCAGAAAGAGAGAAAATACTAGACATAATAAGGCTTTATAGCTATAGTTTCGATAATTGCGCTTCATAGCTATAATTTTGTTTGTTATGGAGTCTGCAGTTTGTATATTTCACTTGCCCATTTGTGTATTTCGCTTGCAAATATACAAAATAGGGTAAGTATATACAAATTTTGTATTTATACATTTAGATTAGTTTTTTCAAAAATCCGTTTGTATATTTCGCTTGCCAATATACAAATATAGTAATTTATTATGAAATTTTCATAAATCGAATACAAATAGCTAGGGTAAGCATATACAAATTCTGGATTTATACATTCAGGATCCGAATTATATAAATTATGGAATCATACAATCAGGAGTAAAATTATACAAATTCTAGATTTATACAATTAGGAAACCGAATAGCGAAATTTCACGAAACTATAGCCACGAGTAAAAAATAATTGAAACTATAACTATATTACACAATCTACTCTATATGTTTATCATTTCGCGTAATTTTTTCTTTTTGATAGGTTGGGCGAGTGACTTTTTACATGGGTAAAATATGAGTTTATACCCATATTCAACCCATAGAAATATGGATATTTATGGATAAAATATGGGTAAAACTGCTTTCCAAATAAACTTATTTTCCTCAAATATAAGAAAAATGACGTATCTTCAAAAAGTAAAGAAGATATTTTCCAAATCTGGTTTCAAATAAAGAGTCAAGGTCAGGTCCATATTAGGTGTTAGATTTGAGTCCTGAATTGGTCGTTGATATTCGATGTAGGGTCCCGATTTAGAAGTTGGTTCCCAAGTCAGGTGTCAGAGTTGGGTCTCGATTCGAAAGTTGAGTCCCAAAATGAGTGTCAGGTTCGGTTCTCGGATCCGTCATCGAGGTCGAGTGTCGAGGTCACATCCCAGTTTAGAAGTTTTAACCTAGATCGAATATCGGGGTCATATCTTCGATTCAGAAGTAGGGTCTTGGATCGAGATTTAGAATCAGATCCTTGTTTGGAAGTCGAGTCCCAATTTAGATATCAAGTCGGGGTCGAATCTTGGATCGAGAGTTAGGTTTCAGATCAAGAGTTGAGGTCGGATCTCAAATAAGGTGTCAGGTTCAGATCCCAAATCAATCATTGAGATCAGGTGTCGGGGTTGAATCTTGGTTTGGAAATCAGTCCTAGATCGGGTGCCAGGGTCGGATCCCAATTTAGAAGTCCTGTCTCGATTCAAGAGTTAGGATCAAATTCTGGTTCAGAAGTCGGGTCCCAATTAGGTGTTGAGTCTCAGTTTGGATGTCGTGTCCAAATTGAGGTGTCAGGTCCCGGTTCAAATCTCAGATCAAAATCAAATCCCGAGTTAAAAGTTGAGATCGAGTCTCAAGTCAGGTGTCATTTTTAGATCTTGGATTGGTCGTCAAGGTCAGGTTTTGGGGTCGAATTCCAACTTGGAAGTTGAATCTCAGATCATGTTTTGGGGTTGGGTCTCGATTCGAGTATTGTGGTTGAATCTTGATTCAGATGTCGGATATCGAGTTGGATGTCAGGGTTAGATTTCAGGTCGAAAGGTAGGTTCCAAGTTGAGAGTCCGGGTTGAGTCGTGATTTGAAAGATAACAGTTCTGTCGCATTTCGGGGCTGGGTCCTGGTTTGGAAGTCGGGTCCCACATTGGATGTCGGGTTTAATTTTATGATACAATAAAACTAAATAATGTATTTTCAACATTTTTTTATTCAAAAAAAAAAGACTTCAATATTTTCTTCATGTTGAATTCTAAAGTAGAGTACTATTTACTCATGAAGATACGAGTAAATATGGGTCAATATGTATTTTACCCAATCATTTATTACCCAACCCACATGAAATATGGGTGGATTAAATTATTATTCATTTTATGTTGACCCATTTTCAACCCACCCAAATATGAACCATCCACACATTTTCCTTCAGTAATCAACATACATGAATTCTCATGGTTCATGTTTCTCCAATTATATGCAAATACAAGAAAAGCTAATTTGTTTGAACTCGAATCCGGATCTACATGTTAGATCCTTCATGATCTCAATTTATGATTTGTGGATATGGATTCAAGTATAGATATGGGTGCAGAAATTTAGCTAAAAATAATTCAAAATATCTATAAAAAGAGTTATAAAACCTAAATAATGAGATATTATGTAAAAATCGATAAAAAAAGTATGGATACAAAGGAGAATAGAAGGATATTAAAGGAAAATGAGTGACAATTTTTTTTTATATATGAGGCATTTCAATTTCTTCAATTTCACCTTGATTTATGTTTTGATAACAAAATCATTCAATCTCTCCGAACTTTCTCCATCGATTTTGATCAAAATACCCAAAATCGTTTAGCCAAATCAAGAACGGATCCCACACACATGTCATATCGACATGAATGCCACACTGGAAATAAAAGTCCAAGCAACTTTGAAAAAACAAACTATAAGTTCTCTACATTTTTCTTTTCTAATAAGTGAGCATTTTAGGGAAAACGGCACTTTTAGTCCATGTGTTAAGGCTATATTCTTATTTTAGTCCTTGTGTTATCTACCTTAGCACTATTAACCTTCAATTATATCAAGTGAGTGATTATAATCCCTCAACTAACAGATCCAAAAATATTAATAGAGAGTTCACTACTAAAAGGGGCAATTTGGGTATTTAAAAGTTATTGCTTGAGAAATAGAAAACTTAAAAAAAAAATTTGCTGCATAACCTAGTTCTACACAACGAAGAAGTTTCGATCTATTTGGTGTGGATGTGCAATGGAATTGCATTCTAAAAGTGGGTTGCAATCCACTCCATCAATTACCTTATAGTAGCTCCAAGCCTCCTATATATCCAGATGGAGCTCTAAAAGATAGGGACGATCACTGCAGAAAGCCACTTTGGCAGATGACAAATAAAAAGTTCAACATGACTAGTTATTGTAGAAAGGTAACAAGCAAATGTTTTCTTGCTCAATTGGATCTGTTGTAAAAATCTGCTTGTAAAGTGGTTCAAATCCACTCTCTGCCAATGCTTTGGCTGTCAATTACACAAATGTAAAATTATGAAATTCATTAGTAATAATTTTCCAAGGCTTGTTTTAAACTGCAAGTCTCAATCAAACGGTTTAAACGGAAAAATAGCTTTGAAAACTACACATATATCTTGCCATTTAGACATGGAAAGTAGTGATCGGGAGATCAATTCATTTAGTGGATTAAAAAGGGATGGTAAATTTACTTTCTTTGAATTGTTTGAGTAACTTAGAAATGGCCAAAAGTTGCAGCAATACAATTGAACAACATGCTTCAATAAAAAAATCCCTCATTTATGAATAGAAAAACCTAGCTCAAAATTATGAAAAATCGAGAAGAGACAACGAGAGTTAAATAAATAAGAGCAACAACATACCAAGAATTACAATTACATTGTTGATGTTTCAGTAGATCCAGGTGGATTTTGTCCAAATGTAGCTTAGATGACTTCGAGTTCGTCGAACAAAAAGAGAAATCTTATGCCTATATGGTGGGTTTTGTTCAGATGTAGCTCGAATGAGCTATCGTTCGTCGGTGTGAGGGAGGGAGGGTTAATGCCTATCAAGTTAGTTTTTTTGAAAATGTTGCTCAGATCGATGAGCTTGTTCATCAAGATAGAGACAGGGAAGACTTGAGCTTGTTCTTCGAAGAGAGAGAATTAAAATGAAATACCCGAATTACCCCTTTTATCAGTGAACTTTCTGTTGATTTTTTTGGATCTGTTAGTTTAAGGATTAAAATCACTCACTTGATATAATTGAAGGTTAATAGTGCTAAGTTAGATAACACAAGGACTAAAACAAGAATATAGCCTTAACACAGGGACTAAAAGTGCCATTTTCCCGAGCATTTTATAAACAAAGCACAAAGATTGTACAATAATTACATCAGGATCCTTGCAAGTTTTCAATTTCTATATTCAGTTCCTATCTACTCTAGCCTGAGAGACAACAGAAGAAATTTAAAAAGCTATCTAAATCATAGTATTACATTTTCCACAAGTTTTAAGATATGTTTTTTGAGAAGGTAACATGTTGGTATATTTGTATAAACCTATGTTGCTTGGACTATCCAAAATCGCTGCCGCACTAGTATCAGATTCTCCAAAATGCACATTGGAGTAGCAAACACGCAGCGGTCAATATTTTTAAAGACAAATAAACTATGTAGTACCGCTTAATACAGATTGCAAAAGTATAAAAACATCTGATCCCGTGTCATCTCACAAAGATTCTAGTAGATCAAAGATTGTTTCATGATCTTCTAAGTAGGTTTAAGATTTTCTAAACGTATAAATCTCTGAAAGTCTAAATAACTCCTAGAAAGAATAGAGAACTATGCAAGGATACTAAGAAAAGTATTATTTCTCAAACAACAATACCTATTTATATCTACAACCCTTTTAATTGGCCCAATTACCCATTAGAGAACTACCAGTTGAACATTGATTAGCACCATAGGTAGATGATAATTTTTTCTTACCATATTTTAGTTTGTTTTCTTAGGTTAAAACCATTTCAAAGTAAAGTCCATAATCCATTGGAGTAGACCACGATATCCTTGTGTGACAACAATAACTACAACATACTCAGTGTAATCCCACAAGTGGGGTCTGATAAGGATAAGATGTACGCGATACTTATCTCTAACTTTGTGAGGGTACATAGGCGGTTTTCAATAGACTCTTGTGTGACATAAGAATGAAGAAGTTATTGAAACCTGTATAATCAGAGTCCAGAATAATTAAGAGAAAAGGAGAATACGTATTGATGACTTGATAATTTGATCAATATATGGCACACCTATTTGTAGTTGCCAAATGCATGCAATATAATATTTGTCGTCTGACGTGGACAACATCTAACTTAAAACCTTAAAAAGTTTAACATTCTAAACCAACAAACTGTAAGTTTTGGGTCGGGGTCACCCATGTGGACCGATTTGATTCGATCCGATCCAAGAGTTTGTCTGAGAAAAGATAAGAACTAATTATCTCCTATTTGAAAATAGAGGGGGGAACAATTATCATGTTGATAAACTTCCTAACCCTCTTTATAAAAAGGGTATTTTTTCCTTTATAGAAAAAAACAACGTGAATAACAAAAGGAAAAAAAACAGAAGAAAAAACTTAGAACTTTTATGTCCGAAGATCAATAAAAGGTGTGAAGCACAAACATACATTTAGTTTATTAATCAAACTTTATTTCCTAGTGATTCAAAGAGGGACTTTGGAGCAATCCCATTAAAGTAGCAAAATCAATAACTTGCGCTGCAAATCAACTCGTCGATTTTTCTCTATGTATCTAACACTGGTATGAGAGCCATGACTTATTGCTCTTCGTATGAATATTGTTGCTTGAATTTTATCATTATAAATACTTGTTAACAATATATGTCACAAACTCAGTGTCAAATGATTATTAAAGAAATAATAGTAAATCGTTTGGTCAGCCATTAGAGAGATATACAGATCTAGTTATGGATTTGCAACATCCTTTGATTTTTCCTCACATTCTCTTTTGGAGAAACTGATTTGTATTTTTTCTTTGTTCTTGTTCCTTGATTGTTTTTTTTTTTTGACCGGAGAATGAATAAGGAGTTCTTCTTAATAATTATCTCTATTTTTCAAAAAGAGAAATAGGATATATTTGGATGAATTTATATTTAAAAAAAGAAGAGGAAAAGAATGATTTCTTAATTTTTTTTTCCGTTCTATCTTTCTTATGAAGAAGTGTATGTATGAGTGGAACTCTATGGAGCATTGTTTGTTGGATATATGTAGAACTTTTTTTATGGGAAAGAGTAAATATAAAGGAAAGTTCCTATCACCAAAATTGATATGCCAACTTGTGAAGATTGTCTTGCTGGAAAGATTACACGTAAACCATTTGGGAAGGCTAAAAGAGCTGAGTTCCCGTTTTAATTGATTCATTCTGGTATTTGTGGTCCAATGAATGTGAGGGAAAGGTTTGGTGCTACATATTTCATCACATTTAATGAAAATCTCATGCGCTTTGGTTCTGTCTATTTGATTTCTCATAAAGTTGAAGAACTTGAGTGCTTTAAAAGATATATGAATGAAGTTAAAAATCAATTAGATAAAAGCATAAAATCTTTAAGAACCGACAGATGACGTGAATATTTATCAAAATAATTTGAAGAATCATGTACTGAAGAGGGTATTATCAGGCAGTTAACTACTCCTTATACACCTCAACAAAATGGTGTAGCTGAAAGAAGGAATAGAACATTATTGGACATGACAAGATCAATGATGGCGCAACCAAATTTAACTATCGCTTTTTGGGGAGCTGCATTATTGACTGCAGACTATATATTGAACAAAGTGCCTTCAATACTAGTATTTTCCACTCCTTATGAACTTTGGACTTGTCGAAAGACAAACCTAAATGATCTACGACTTTGGGGTTGTGCTGCATATTTTAAAGATCGTTTTGGTTAGTTTGGTAAATAAGTCCAAAAGAAAAGAAATGTATCTTTATAAGATATTCTGAACACTCCAAAGGATATGTGTTCATTGAAGAATTTGAAGATGGACGTATTACTGAAATTGTGTCACGCACCGAGCCTACACCCTGGGCGGGACCGGCACCCGGAGACCATTACTGGCCCCAAGCGAAACCTTGGCCTGGCTTTCTTAACTCAGCGGAAACCTGACTCAACATAATAACTCAATGCCATGCAAAGACATAAACAACTTAACTGATAAAAATCTGGCCCATAAGGGCAACTCGAGTCTCAAAATAGAATATTTACATATATACATAGATGAGAGACTCAGTACTAACTGACTGACTGTCTATGAAGCCTCTACAATACTGAGATGGATGTTGGGACAGACCCCACAACACCCTAATTAAAACAAACTAAAAGAACAAAACAACCGAGTCCTCCGGAAAGCAAGGAGACTCACCCTTGACTCTAGAGTGCTCAACTGGATCAACGGCGTGCAGGATGCTGACCCTGGGTACCTGTGTCTGCATCGTCATAAGATGCAGGCCAACTGGCATCAGTACATTGAATGTACGAGTATGCGAGCTGGAAAGCTAAACCACAACTTAAG
>JAJOOF010003169.1:0-22273 GCA_029582545.1 Solanum lignicaule | reverse complement strand
AAGTTATAAAAATCTCCAAAACTGGGAAACGGGCCTAAAACCCAAACGAACGACCAGGCGACCGAACAGTCAGTGCCAGCAAGTCATAAATGACTTGGGGTCGCTACAGGAACGCTCTAAACGAGGGAATGAATGCTTTTATTTAAAAATGACCTGGAGGGTCATTACATTAATCCATGGATTTGTTGCGTTTAGTCAAGAAGTTGATCAAGCAGTCACAAGTCATTTAACCAAGACTTTGCAACCTGTTGAATCGCATCAACTTGCATCATCGTCAATGTAATTGTGTGTTGCATGTTTAAAAATAATTAAGTTTAATTTATTATCACATTTTAAATTGTTATTTTGTCGTTAATTATTTTGGTACTTTAATTTTTTATAGGACAATTCGACATAAAGATAAATCCACACGACCACTAGCAAGAGGACCTGTGATATCAAGAGGGAGCAATGCAGTCATCCCTAGAAGGCCTTATAGATCCCAAAAAATGAGAGCGAGTAATGACCCCGAGGTCAAAGAAGAAAGGAGGAAGAGAACAACAAAGATGTGCGCATCTTCCAAAAGAAAGAAATCTGCTCTATGAGTGTCTTGAAAAATTCTCTAGATCAGAGAGCTATAATTATATCGTATTCTCTTAATTTGATTTTTAAAGAAATTGTTGGTTGTTTTGTTTGTTTTGACATATGATTATATCTATTTCTCAACTTTGACTATATATTTTTTAAGTGACTGTAAAATCGATGGAGGAGTTAAGAGTTTAAGCATCTAAAACTTGTGTTCTCTTAAACTCGTAAGTTCAATTTGTGTGTGTGTGTTTGTCTTTTTTAGTATATATATACAATAGTTGAACTTTTATTTTTATCGTCAAATGAAGTTTCAAGAAGTATGTTCATAGTTATAGTGTCTCAATTTATGTTTAGCCTTATTGTTGTTATATATATAGAGAGAGAAAAATTGACGAGTTTAGTACCTTGTATTTGTAGCGAAAGTCATTGATTTTGCTATATTAACATGATTGCTCCAAAGTCTTTCTTTGAATCACTAGGAAACAAATAATGATTCACAAACTAAATATTTATCTTTAGACAAATTTTTTTTTGATTTTTCTTATTCTGTTCTGGTTTGTGTTCTCTTTTTTTAATTGTTTTTTAAGTTGTCTATTAGTGTAAAGGTAGAAATCGTTTTATCAGGAAGGGTTGGGAAATTTTTTATTGACCAAACTGTTCCGCCTTTCTTTTTTTAAATAAAAGATAATTAGTTCCTATCTATTCTCAAAATATTTTGGATCGGGTCAGGTCAGTCTACATGGGTGACCCACGACCCAAAATTATATCTTTCACTTCGCATATGGTGGACAAGACCCAGGCCAATACAATATCAACTAGACACACAATTCATAAAATAAATAGTTCGCGCAATATGTGAGCATGAACAGTTTAACCTTAAGGTTTTCCAAACCCTACATAAGAATCTAATCATATTTGTAAGGAATTCACTACTTATTTGAGAATATTATTACTCATATTATCCCAGACTTCATTTATTATTTTAGTAGTTATTTATTCGACCCCTCATACTCTAAAAGAGGTAAACTCGAGTTCATGTTTAACATTATACACACATTTACACTTAATACCAATATGGTTATTGCAATAGCCGGCTTGTGTATACAAGTTTATTATTCAATTAATCGTCTTTCCTTTGAACTCGAATCTATCTATTCCAATTCAACCAATTTCCTAGACATGCATTGTACTGTCGAATGGCTATTAGTAACATTGTCACGATCCTAACCTACACCCTATATGATATTGGCACTAGAGAACAATCTCTGATCCCCAAGAAAACCCTTGGCCTGGGTACATGACTTACATGACACTAAATAATACGCGGAAGCTTAAAATAAGTGAACACTTAGACATTTAAGAAAGTCTTAAAAGTACAGTCTTACAAAACACTTAACATGAATCATAAGTTAAATAAAACATCTTGAGAAAAGAATGGAAAACATCTAATTAGTGTGTCTATGAAGCCTCTAATAGCTCAAGATAGGAGTCGGAACAAGACGTACGATACCTTATCTACAACTAAAACTGAAATGAAACCGGGGTCTCCCAGAAGTAAGGATGCCTCACCAACTACTGTCTGCGATTGAATTGTGACCTCAATGCATCTCCAGTTGATGATTATGAGCACTTGTATCTGCATCATAAAACGATGCAAGCTGAATGACATCAGTACATTGAATGTATTGGTAAGTGATAAGGTTAGAGTAAACAATCTACATGCTTAAATGACCGGAAGCAACATAACCGGATCAATGCATGAATATGACATGAAAACCATTTAAGCGTTACAATATAATAAACAATGAAAGCAACATGAAAATAATATACTTTACTTGTGGGGAGTTTCTCTAACCCACAAGAATTACCATGAGCCTAGCAATGTACAACGTTTCGCCCATGTTGCCAGGGCCATCCTGTACTTTGTCGGGGTATAGGATGATATCGTGACTATGGATCCATATGATTGGCCTTCTCAGAGGCAGTGATGAGTCACATGAAGAATCAATGCTACCTTATCCTACGCTAGCTAGCTATGTTGTTTTATGGGACTTCCGAATCAGAAGACACTCTAAGCCAACTCGGTGCTCGATACTACTCCCAAAATAAGTGATATAACTTTATGCTCAATTCCCCCATTACAAAGAATGAACTTCTTACATTATTTGAAATACTTTTCAAAACATGACACGTTTTTACATTCTTGAAAACATGCACTTATGAACTTATCTTTGAAGTCCAATAATAAACATAGGTACATATTTATAAATGACATGTGAAACTTTAAAGTGTTTATGAAATATAACCTTTGAAATTTCCTCTTATCTTACGTTAATTTAAAATGTAAATGAAGACATGCAAATGTGACATGAAGACTTTCTGAAGGATTAACGAAGACTTTAGAAGTAAAAATCAAGAAGAAAAAATAGGTATGATTTGAAAGAACACATACAGAGTTAAAGACGAAAGAGAAAAGGTCAGGTGACCCTGATGTATCCATGGTGCGACTCTGAGAGGGAATTAAAAATTTGGTCATGAAAAGACTTTTGAGGCAGAAGACTCCGTATCTTCTCGGCATCGTGGAAAGGGGGTGATCGGATGAGTATAGAAATTTCATGCATCTTCGCGACGTGGCCCTGGACTCAAATAGTTGGCAGATTTCTTTCTTCCTCTTCCAAACTCACTTTAATTAAAAACCCTAATGCAATTTAATTGAAATCCCACTCAGATTTTATCAACAAACACCACTCATTCGCAAGACCCTCACCTCAAGAACTCAAAACCTCCATTGTTAAAGAATGTGGTTAAAATTGAAGAACTTTTCAATAATACTTACATAAACAATTTAATGAAAGATTCACATGATTGGCGTGAGGGCGAGCAAATCCATCACCATGAGAAACCTCACATACCTGGAAGAACAATGTTCTTGAAGGGACTTGAAGGAAAAATCTTGGAAGATGAACCCTAGCCTTAACGGGTTTTGAAGTTCTTGAGCATAGAATTTTGAAGTCAATGAGAGGGTTTAATTTTGAAAACTAATTTTTCTATGAGTTTTGGGTAATTTAGATGACTTGCCAAGGGTTTTTAGGAATAAAATACCCCTAAAACATAAATAAAATTAGCTGGAAGTCGGGATATTTTTCCAGTAGATAGTGAGGTACATATTCGCTATTTAATGCGAAGCAATCGCAGAGCTGCCACCAGGTTAGAGCGTCTCTAGTAAATCAATCATATATATTTACTCAAAACTCAGATTGAGCCAAACTTGGTGGCGTTGGAAAGAGCTCTCAAAGACCTTCGATTTGATATCTCATGGTCCACCTAACTCTTTATTTTCTAAAAGATATGGTTGTTTGAAGTTGACCTAAAACTTGAAAACTGACCAAATTTCAAGGTTTTACAATATCTCCCCCTTAGGAACATTCGTCCTCGAATGAGATTGCACTAAGTTGAATAAGGGGGGAAAGAATTTAACCACCCCTACTCAAGCACCCAACATGCAATTTACATAACTCAATATATCAACTTTAAGAGTACTTTAGAAAGAGTAAGTACCATGGTTAGAAATTTCTCTGGAGCGAAAGAGATGTGGGTGTCTCCTCTTCATATCTTCCTCAGCCTCCCAAGTAGCTTCGTCAACATATTGATTCCTCCATAAGACCTTGGCTGATGCAACCTCTTTGGTTCTCAACTTGTGAACCTGACGATAAAAAATCTGAACTGGAAGCTTCTCATAAGATAGGCTGTCCTTGATGCCAATATTCTCAGTACGTACAATGAGTGAAGGATCTCTCAAACACTTCTTTAACATGGATACATGGAACACCAGATGAACTGCTGCTAACTCTGAAAGTAGCTCCAACTCATAAGCTACCTTGTCAACCCTCTTGGATATCCTATAAGGACCAATATACCAGGGACTAAGTTTCCCTTTCTTACCAAATCTCATAACACCCTTCATGGGTGAAATATTTAAGTAGAACCAATCAACCTCAAATTCTAAGTCTCTTCTCCTAACATCTCTATAGGATTTATGATGACTCTGTGTTGTTTTTATCCTTTCCTAAATAGTCTTCACCTTCTCCATGGGTTAATGAACCAAATTTGGCTCTATCAACTCAACTTCACCAACTTCAAACCAACTAATAGGTGATCTACACTTTCGCCCATAAAGAGCCTCATGAGGAGCCATCTGGATACCAGAGTGATAACTATTGTTATATGCGAACTCTATGAGAGGCAACTGATCAGCCCATTTACCTTTGAAGTCTATGACACATTCCCTCAACATATCTTCTAAGGTATGAATTGCGCACTCTGTTTTATCATCAGTGTTCCTTGGTGCAGGTGCACTAGCAGATGATGGAGTTGGCCCATTTGGCTTTTGTTGAAAAGATGACCGGTTTGCATTGCTCTTTTGTTGCACGAACTCATTTTTTGTTGTCATAGCCTTCTTGTTCCGAAACTCGTCTCTATCTCTCAGCTTATTCTCCTCATCTTATTGCACATGGATTATAAGCCTTGTTATGTTTGTGTCTCCTATCAACATAGTGGACTAGACCTCGTTACTTGCCTATCGACAACCCAGATAATAATAGACTCATCCTTCTCCTCATGTCAACAACCATCTCCGGAACATAGCGGGACAATTGAGTGAACTTGAGGCTATACTCACGGATTCCTACTTCAACTTAAGGAATTCTCTTACCTTTGCCTCTTTCAGCTCATGGGGAAAGAAATGCCCAAGAAGGCTTCTACGAACACAACCCATCTCACAATTGGTGCACCCTCAGCTCTACTCTTCTTCCATTGGTTGTACCAGACTCTAATAACACCCTTCAATTGGAATGCAACTAGTTCCACAAGCTTAGCATCTGCAATATGCATCACCTCAAACACTTTCTGCAACTCTTCCACAAAGTTTTTTCGGATCCCAGCGAAACTTGAACTGGTAAAGTTTGTGGATTCATCCTTAAGAACTCACAAATTCTAGATGTATCATCCACATCCTGTCAAACCCCTCTCTGTTGCCCAGCTTGGTTGGTCACGACTTGACTCGACATCCGAATATCATCCCAAAACTCAACATTAGTGACCTCTCCTTGGGGTTGCACTTTTGGTGCATTAGAGACCCCTTGATCATAGGGATCAATATTCCTCCTAGAAGGATGACCTTGAACAACTCTTCGTGGAGGCATGATCTAAAATATACGCGCAAGCACGAAATAGAAGGAAATTTTTATAGAGTTGAACTCTATCACACGAAAAAAGTATGAAAGAAGTGAGATATTTCCTAAATGTCGTAGCCTCTTAATTATAAACACCCCTAGGACTCTTGAAATCTGTGCTCTAATACCAAGTTATACACACCCCGAGCCTACACCATGAACGTAACTGGCACTCGAGAAATATTGTTGTCCCCAACCGAACCATAGGTCTGGATTAATACTCCACGGAAGACTTACTCAACAATACATGAACTCAATTGCAAAGATTTAACTCAATTGTCTCAAAGAAATAACTCAGAATATATAAGAATATTCAACTAGCCAGAAATAGGCAACTCAAGTCTATGAAACATTTAACAAAAGAAATGGAAAAAACTCCTCAAAACACTACTATCTATGAATCCTCTAATGATAAGGATGGAAGTTGGTACAAGATCCACGACATCCTAACAAAATTGAAAAGTAAATGGGAATCCTCAAGAAGAAAAGATGCTCACCAAAGCAACTCTGGAACTGCACGTGGTATCAACAGTGCGCCTGTTGATGACCCTGAACTCCTATGTCTGCATCATAAAAGATGCAGGCCAAATGGCGTCAGTACCTGGAATGTACGAGCATGCAAGGGGATCTCTAAAACACAGACATAATCTTGAACTTGATAAAAAGGAAGAACATACTCACCTCATCTCAACTCAACTCAACTCAACTCAATGATACTCAAGGATGCTCAAAGGTACTCAATGATACATTATAAAGAAAGCTTTGAAAATAGTAGATAACTCAGATATATTTAAAAATACGAAAATAAACTTTTTTACCCTTATTTAGGAGATTCTCTATTCGACAACCATTACTATAAGCTATGTGATGATACAACGTCTCACCCACGCTGCTAGAGGTGTCCTATACCTTGCCGGAGTATAAGATATCTTCAACTAAGTGGATCCACTAAGCTATGCTAAAATGCAATAAGAAATCATCTTAAAAGTAATACACTTTACCCATGTTCTCATACATGGTTTTAGAGGACTTTGAGTTGTCTCAACCTGTCTCAATATCGGAGCTCAATACTACTGACAATAATATAAATCATTTTCATATGTTTAAAAACATTTCCTCATCCGCAAACTTTGAGATTATTACTCAAAAGGTTCTCTTAAAAGAGATAGTGCTCAAAACCTCGTAATGAACTCATTTGGATATTGAAGTTTCCTCCCATTTTAAATGTAAATACATTTACTCTTGGGATTACTTAGTTCCCATATATTCATTTTTAAAAATGAAACTCAACTCTCGTCATCTTCATACTCAAGTCTTAAAACAAGTTTTAAAAGTTGGTAAAGGACTTCTTAGAAAGAGTCGGAAGGCACTCTCAAAATTGACTCTTAATCTTTTCTTGAATTTCAATTATAAATTCAGGAGTTACGTTTCATGCTATGAAGGATCTCGTGATGATTAAATGTAGTTTATATCACTATGATTAAGAAAGGAATGAAAGCTCGACTCAAAGGAACAAGTACGGAACGAAAATGATGAAGAAAGTGGTCTGACACTTTGTGACGCAGGGGTGGTGTGCCGCGCTAGGCCTCCCCTTACTAGGGCTAGTTTCTGGCGCACAACTGGCACCCCACGCTAGCCCTGTGGGCGCATCAGGGGCGCAATTCCCCAACCTGTTTCCAGAACATCCCCACAAATTTTTCTTCTCAATTTTTGACCCTAATTTACCTAGAATCGGATCGTTTCTTCCAAACTCTGTTAGATTCAAATATTCAACATAAGTACACGAAATTCTACTCAAAACAACCCTCAAACTCATAACATTCATCTCAAGAACTCATCAAAAACCCATCATTGACAATTTAAGAACGAAACTTCAAGAAAATTATTAAGAACTTTAATACATAGATTGTCATGGATGAAATTAACTCTAGAAACTTATGATTGGCGTGAGGGTGAATGGACCCATCACTATGAAAGCTTACATATCTCGTAAGGATCAAATTAGCATTTAAACTAGCAATTATGGAGGTGAACGTGAGGGTTAACGGACCCATCAAACGTCTTCTAGTACTTGGAGGCCTGGCGCTCTGCTCGAACAATGGGTCTGGTTTGTCATGCCCTTTCCTTCTGCGTTCTTCGTTCAATATGTGTTCTCTAAAATTGTGTTTTCACTCTTTTCTTGATATTAACTCTTAAAGTCTTCATTACTTCTTGAGAGATCCTCTATATTGTAATAACATCTCTTAAGTTACATTTCAGATTAAATTAAAGTTAAGAGGAAAGTTTAAGAGTTCCTTTTGAGTGAAAGTTGAGAACTCTTTTGTAATGAACTATAGTTTTGAACTAAGTCCTTGAGTTTTGAGTTGTCTATATTGTTATTGAGGTCCTTGAATTGAGTCGTTCATGACTATAACTCAACATGAACTCTATTTTGAGTTATAAATCTTGAAAATCCTTTAAAGCCAAAATTTGTGTTTTAAATTGAGTTCTTTGAGGAAAGTTTAAAGAGACAAATTTGAGTAAATTTTAAGGAAACTATGTATACCCAAATGTATCATTTTTCCATTGAGAAAAGAGAAACTTCGATTTCTAAAAAGAGTTTATGAGTTTAAAGATATTTCAAGAACAATTACTTATTTTAAGAGGATAATTTGAGCAATTATTTCAAACCAGAGAAAAAGTATGTTTTTACACATTGAGGATAAAGCTATATTGATTATTTTGGGAGTAGTATTGAGCACCGAATTGGGTTAGAGTCTTTTATAATTTGGAAGTCCCATAAGACTACGTAGCCATCGTAGGATAGGATATCATTGATTCTTTGTGTGACTCCTTTCTGCCTCTAAGAAGGCCTATTAGATGGATCCATAGTCACAATATCATCCTGTACCTCGATAAGGTATAGGATGACCCTTGCAGCGTGGGCGAAATATTGTATCATTGCTAGGCCTATAGTAACGGTTGTCGGTTAGCGAAACTCCCCACAAGTAATGTATAATATTTTTTTTATATTGTTTCTATATTTTATATTGTTGTAAAGTTAAATATTTTTACTTCATGTTTATGTATTGATTGAGTTGAGTGCTATCAGCATTTCGGTTCAGTCATCAACTAAGTGGATCCACTAGGCTATGCTAAAAAGAAAAAAAGAATCATCTAAAAAGTAATACCCTTTACCCATGTTATCATACAGGGTTTTAGAGGACTTTGAGTTGTCTCAACTTGTCTTAATAACGGTGCTCAATACTACTCCCAATAATATAAATGATGTTCATATGTTTAAAAACATTTCCTTATCCTCAAACTTTGAGATTATTACTCAAAAGGTTCTCTTAAAAGAGATAGTGCTCAAAACCTCGTAATCAACGCATTTGGATATCGAAGTTTCCTCCCATTTTAAATGTAAAGACATCTACTCTTGGGATTACTTAGTTCCCATATATTCATTTTGAAAAATAAAACTCAACTCTCGCCATCCTCATACTCAACTCTTAAAACAGGTTTTAAAAGTTGGTAAAGGACTTCTTAGAAAGACTCGGAAGGCACTCTCAAACTTGACTCTTAATATTTTCTTGAATTTCAATTATAAATTGAAGAGTTACAATTCATGATATGAAGGATCTCGTGATGATTAAATGTAGTTTATATCGCTAGGATTAAGAAAGGAATGAAAGCTCGATTCAAAGGAACAAGTACGGAACAAAAACGATGAAGAAAGTGATCTGACACTTTGTGGCGCAGGGGTGGTGCGCCGTGCTAGGCCTCCCCTTAATGGGGCAGGTTTCTGGCACACAGCTAGTAGCCCGCGCCAGCCCTGCTAGCGCATCGGGGGAGCAGCGCCCCAACCTGTTTCCAAAACATCCCGATGATTTTTTCTTCTCAATTTTTGTACTTAATTTACCTAGAATCGGATGGTTTCTTCCAAACTCTGTTAGATTCGAATATTCAGCATAACTACACGAAATTCTACTCAAAATAACCCTCAAATTCATAACATTCATCTCAAGAACTCATCAAAAACCCAACATTGACAATTTAAGAACGAAACTTCAAGAAACTCACTAAGAACTTTAATATATGGATAGTTATGGATGAAATTAACTCAATAAACTTATGATTGGCGTGAGGGTGAATGGACCCATCACTATGAAAGTTTACAAACCTCGTAAGGATTAAATTAGCATTAAAACTAGCAATTATGGAGGTGAACGGACCCATCAAAGGTCTTCCAATACTTGGAGGCCTGGCGCTCTGCTCCAACAATGGGCCAGGGTTGTCAGATCCTTTTCTCCTGCATTCTTCATCCAATATGTGTTATTTAAAATTGTGTTTTCGCTCTTTTCTTGATAGTAACTCTTAAAGTCTTCATTACTTCTTGAGAGATCCTCCATATCGTAATAACATCTCTTAATTTACATTTCAAATTAAAGTAAAGTTAAGAGGAAATTTTAAGAGGTCCTTTTGAGTGAAAGTTGAGAACTCTTTTGCAATTAACTATAGTTTTGAACTAAGTCCTTGAGTTTTGAGTTGTCTATATTGTTATTGAGGTTCTTGAGTTGATTCGTTCATGACTATAACTCAACATAAACTCTATTTTGAGTTATAAATCTTGAAAATCCTTTAAAGCCAAAATTTGTGTTTTAAACTGAGTTCTTTGAGGAAAGTTTAAAGAGACAAATTTGAGTAAAGTTTAAGGAAACTATGTATTCCGAAATGTATCATTTTTCCTTTGAGGAAAGAGAAACTTCGATTTCTAAAAAGAGTATATGAGTTTAAAGATATTTCAAGAACAGTTACTTATTTTAAGAGGATAATTTGAGCAATTATCTCAAACTAGAGAAAGAGTATGTTTTAATACACTAAGGATAAAATTATATTGATTATTTTGGGAGTAGTATTGAGCATCGAATTGGGTTAGAGTCTTTTATAATTTGGAAGTCCCATAAGACTACGTAGCCACCGTAGGATAGGATAGCATTGATTCTTCATGCGACTCATTTCTGCCTCTAAGAAGGCCTATTAGATGGATCCATAGTCACAATATCAACCTGTACCTCGATAAGGTATAGGATGACCCTTGCAGGGTGGGCGAAATATTGTATCATTGCTAGTCCTATAGTAATGGTTGTCGGTTAGAGAAACTCCCCACAAGTACTATATAAGATATTTTTTAATATTGTTTCTATATTTTATATTGTTGTCAAGTTAAATATTTTTACCTCATGTTCATGTATTGATTGAGTTGAGTACTATCAGCATTTTAGTTCAGTCATCTACGCTTTCAGTTCTCCTTGCATACCCGATATCCTTCTTTAACAACAGAGGCTTCATAGATAGTTATAGTAGAGGAGTCATTCTGTATTTACTTTCTTTTGAGTCATTTTAGAAACTATAAATATTGTTATTGAGTACTTTCCAGACTTCATGAAGTTTAGTATTTGAGTTTTAATGAATTTAATTCAATTTTAAGCCTATTATTGCTCGAATTAGTTTTCCGCTTGTAGTCAGCCAGGATGAAGGTTTGCTTGGGGACCATCATTGATTATTAAGTGCCGGCCACGCCCAGGGTGTAGGCTCAGATCGTGACATCAACCATATATGAAGTGAATCAAAACTAAGAGCCCAAACATTTTCAAATCTTTGTTTGTGGTGCTTTGGGGGTGGGGTGGAGTTGTAAGCGCTTATGGTGAAAACATACTGTTTAAAGTTTTTTCCATGAATTATGCCATCACAAATCAAATATAAATTTTAGATATATAATATTTTAAAATAATTTTGGTCAACTTTTATATTTTCTGATAAACTTTAATTATAAGAATTTGATTTTTTTTTATGCCATAGATATCCGAATGTTCTATTGTGTAATCATACCATAACACAATAACTAGAAAGATTGTAATCAATTTACCATATTTATCATGCAGTCCTTTTGGTTTGTTAGAATTAATATTTAGATTAGATCGTCCTATATTTAATTTAAGACATTGATTAATAACTATGTATTTTATAGTATTTTTTTAATATTTGATTAAAACTAAAAGTGAAATATGATGGAAATTATGGTAATCTCAATTAGACACAAATATTCATTATAAAATTTGTGAAATATGTAACTTATTTCACTTTTTTCCATTTCAAGACTTTCTTGTGAAAGGTATGAGTGTTTTCATTTAAATATCCTCCTCTCTTTTTATGAACTGTAAAAATACAATAATTTATATATGTACATTTATCTATTTATATAGATCTTTCCTCTTAAAATCATCAAAATTAATTTGTTTTTTCCTGATTTTTTATCAGCCCGGCAAAATTCATTTGGCAAATGAGTTTATCCATGGGTAAAAGCAACAATGTTCAAGGTAAATTCATCAACACTTTTTCAAAAAATAATGTGAACACAAAATAAATATGTTGCACAAAATTGACTAGTTAAAAAGAATATAACATTAGTGTAACATATCGCAACTAGAAAGAAATAGAAAGAAGTTTAAAATCTGGAAATAGTTATTTTTGGAAAGTATAAGTAAATCAGGAAAATTGTAAGTAAGTTAAAGTTGAGTTTTTGGTCAACTTCAGACGGCCATAACTACTAGCTCAGGATGAGTTAGGTGTAGTTCCAGATATGGTTGGGAAGCTCTTGGAATGATCTTTCCAACTCCGCCAAGATTGTGCGATTCCGATTTCGTATGAACAAGTTATGCCCTTTGGAAGTTGGGCTGTTGGATTAAGGAAATGTCCAATCCGGAAATATTAGTGGTATTTTAGTCTTTTCACTGCCCTATTATTTTAATCCGATATTAGGAGTTTAATTTGCATCAATTCAGAACTTAGTCAGTTTTAGAACTTGGGATTTCACGCTAGGGCTAAGGAGAAAGGAAAAGAGAAAAGAAGAAGGAGAAATGGGCAAATTCATCAAGATCGATCAAGGAACTTGGTGTTTCGCCAAGGATTTACTTCTATCACGTATGTGAGGCTCTCATAACGTTGGGATCGTTCTCGCACGTGCCAAGCATATTTATTTTAGTTTGGATTCGTCCTGAAAGCATTTGAATATTGATGATCTTGATACATATTCTTGAGTTCATACATTGTTCTTGAATTTGATTGCGATCGGAAGTTTATAAGTTCGTTACGTCGCATTATAGGGTCGTTTGGAGTTAGGTTTTTAAGGTACATTGCTGGGTATCTATATCTAAAAGTGATTTAAGAAAAAGAATCGAGTTTTGGTGGATTGGGGAAGAAAAATGAAGAAGAAATTTCGACGGGCGAAATCTAAACATGGGAGCGTGTCGCGCAACCTGTTCCAAGAATTGAAATTTCAGCTTCGCGTCGCGGAGCTGACATGAGGTGTTTTGCCTCAAAAGACATTTTCGGAACCAAAATTAAATTATGTCTCCGCGTCGCGGACCCACATTCAAATATTGATTTTTGGTCTTTTCTCATGTTTAACTATCTAGAATCATTCCGAAACATCATAAGATCTTTCCAGTCATAAATCTTAATCCTTGAATCCATAATTCAATTCACAGATCAGTTAATAGTCAAGTCAAGAGCAGTTAAGGTCAAAGTCAAGAGAAGTCAGGAGTCAAGTTAAGATAAGTTCTTGAAGTTTACAAAAGTCTTTCACAAATATTTTAACTTTGTTTTAAGACTTAAGTTTGAGTTCAGTAAAGAGTAAAGTTGAAGTTCTTTTCTTCAAAGAAGTATATGGGGACTATGTATTCACAAAGAGATTTAAAAGTGTTTTCACATTTGAAATAAGAGTGGAAACTGAGATTTCCAAAGAGCCTTTGGGCTAGCTTTCAGAAAAGAGTAATAGCTTTCTAAATGAAGCAAGCAGGGAAATTGAGATTTCCAAGATAACCTTTGAGCTAAGTTTTTGAGCACTAATCTCAAATCACAAAAGAAGTATGATTCTAAAACATAAAGAGCTAATATATTTTGGGAGTAGTATTGAGCACCGATATGGGGTAGAGTTTAGACAACTCACACCCCTCATAAACCATGTAGCCACCATGGGTAAAATAGGGTCATACTTTTTAGATGAACCCATTTCACAATAGACTAGTGGATCCACTTAGTAGTTCAGGTCCTATACCTTTGGCCGGTATAGGATGCGCTGGCAGCGTGAGGTAGATCGCTGTATCATCACTATAGCTCTTATGTTATGGTTCTCGGTTAGAGAAACTCCCACAATAGTTATTGTATTTTTATTTACATCAGTTATTGTATTTTTACATACATTTCAGAGTTATGTTGTATCCTTGTATATACACGGAGTTGACATCATGTTTTGAAACAACTTTTCTTTATATTGCACTTGTTTTAAAACTGCTTTATATTGAAATGAGTTCAGTTAAGTATTCATGAGTTGAGAAGAGCCAAGGTAAGTGTTTCTTTCAGATTCCCTTTTCAAGCCTATGTGTTTTTAGTATTCCAACTCACATACTCGTACATTCAATGTACTGATGCTAGTTAGCCTGCATCGTCTTCAGATGCAGACACAAGTAACTAGGATCGGCATTCCGGCGCATCGTTGATCCAGTGAGCAGTTCAGAGTCTGTTGGTGAGCCTCCTTGCATTCCGGACGATCCATTTCATTGTTTCCTAGTTTATCTCATTAGGATGTTGTGGGGTTTGTCCCAACATCCATCTTAGTTGTTATTAGAGGCATCATAGACAGTCAGATGTTAGTTCTTTAGTCTTTTCATTGTCATTATTCCATGTTGAGACTTGAGTTTGCCTTAATGGCCAGTTGAATGTTCCTTTATAACATTGTTTATTATATGAACTTATCTTTGTTGAGTTTGAGTCTTCCACTGAGATAAGTAAACCAGGCCAAGGGTTCGCTTGGAGCCAGCAATGGTCTTCGAGTGCCAGTCCCGCTCAGGGTGTAAGCTCGGGGTGTGACAAACTTGGTGTCATAGCATAGAGTTCAAGAGTCCTATGGAGTCTATGAAGCCGTGTCTATAGAGTCCTATTTATCGGTGTGAAGCGTGCCACATCTATAATTAGGAGTCTGCAACATTTAGGAACTGTCTCACTCTTTCACACTCATTTCATGCGTTAGAGTTTAATCTCTAAAAAGTTTCCCTCTAAATCGTGCTTGCGCGTACTTTTCAGATAATCATGCCTCTACGAGGAGCTGTCAGATGTCGTCCTGCGAGACGCAATGTTGAACCACAAGAACAAGAGTTGCCCAATGCACCTGAAGTGCAACCTCAAGGTGATGTTACCAATGCTGAGTTCCGTGAGGCTATCCGGATGTTGAGTCAAGCTGTGACTAACCAGGTTCGTCAGCAAAGAGGAGCTCAACAAGAGGAGCCTGACACTTCGAGGACTCGTGAGTTCTTGAGGATGAATCCTCCAAATTTCACTGGTTCGAGCACTACTGAGGATTTAGAGAACTTCACTGAGGACCTGAAGAAGGTTTTCGAGGTGATGCATGTTGCTAACACTGATGGAGTTGAACTAGCTATATATCAATTGAAGAATGTTTCTAGGATTTGGTTTGATCAATGGAAAAGAGGTAGAGCTGAGGATGCACCACCTGCGAGTTGCTCATGTTTTGAAGAGGCTTTCTTAGAGCGTTTCTTTCCCCGAGAATTGAAAGAGTCTAAGGTACAAGAGTTTCTAACACTTAAGCAGGATTCTCTCAGCGTTCATGAATATGGGTTGAAGTTCACCCAACTATCCCGATATGCTCCGGAGATGGTTAAGGATATGAAGAGTCGAATGATCTTGTTTGTTGCTGGGTTGGGCCATCTATCAAGCAAAGAGGGCCGAGCAACAATGCTTATTGGAGACATGGACATTTCAGGGTTGATGGTCTATGTGCAGCAGGTAGAGGAAGAGAAGCTAAGAGATAGAGAGGAGTTCAAGAGCAAGAGGGCTAAGACAGGGAACGAGTCCGGACAACAGAAGAGTAATGCCAACCGGTCATCTTTCCAACAAAAATAGAAGGGACATGCTCCATCATCTGCTAGTGCACCTGCACCTAAGAACAATGATTAGTACTATGGTCGGAATTCTAGAGCTAAGCCTGCCTATTCTCAGGGAAGTGTTGCGCAAGGGGGTAGTAAGCCTCCTGCCTGCACCAAGTGTGGTAGGAATCACTCAGGTATTTGTCGTGAGGGCTCCACTAGTTATTTCAAGTGTGGTCAGAGTGGACATTTCATGTGAGAGTGTCCAAAGAACAAGCAGGGACATGGTATTGGGGGCAATAAAGCCCAGTCTTCTTTAGTTGCTCCACCAGACAGAGCTGCACCTAGATGGGCTACTTCCGGTACTGGCGGAGGAACAAACCGCTTGTATGCTATCAACAGTCATCAAGAGCAAGAGGATTCACCAGATGTTGTCACTGGTATGATTCAAGTCTTTGACTTTACTGTTTATGCTTTGCTAGACCCAGGAGCGAGTTTATCTTTCGTAACTCCTTATGTTTCTATGAATTTAATGTTATTCCTGAGCAACTTAGTGAACCATTTAACGTTTCTACACCTGTTGGTGAGTCTATTCTAGCAGAGAGAGTCTATCGTGATTGTCCTGTTTCCGTCAATCACAAGAGTACCATGGCTGATTTAATTGAGTTAGACATGGTAGATTTTGATGTCATTCTTGGTATGGACTGGCTTCATGCCTGTTATGCCTCAGTTGATTGTAGAACTCTAGTAGTCAAGTTTTAGTTTCCAAATGAGCCAGTCTTATAGTGGAAAAACAGTTCAACAGTGCCAAAGGGTCATTTCATTTCGTACCTTAAGGCAAGAAAGCTAGTTTCTAAGGGGTGTGTCTATCACTTAGTCCGAGTTAATGACTCAAGTGTTGAGGTACCTTCTATTCAGTCAGTACCAGTAGTAAAAGTGTTTCCAGAAGTCTTTCCAGATGATCTTCCCGGAGTCCCTCCTGAGAGAGAGATAGACTTTGGTATAGATCTTCTTCCAGATACTCGTCCGATATCTATTCCGCCATATAGAATGGCACCAGCAGAGTTGAAAGAGCTTAAAGAGCAGTTGCAAGATTTTCTAGATAAGGGTTTCATTCGACCAAGTGTCTCACCTTGGGGCGCTCCGGTCTTGTTTGTGAGGAAGAATGATGGTTCCCTTAGGATGTGTATAGATTACCGTCAGTTGAACAAGGTTACCATCAAAAATAAGTATCCTCTTTCGAGGATTGATGATCTTTTCGATCAGCTTCAGGGTGCTTCCTATTTCTCAAAAATTGACCTCAGATCAGGTTACCATCAGTTGAAAGTAAGGGAATGTGACATTTCAAAGACAGCATTCAGGACCCGTTATGGTCATTATGAGTTTTTGGTCATGTCGTTCGGTTTAACTAATGCACCAGCAGTGTTCATGGACCTTATGAATAGAGTCTTCAAGCCTTATTTAGATATGTTTGTTATCGTCTTCATTGATGACATACTAATCTATTCAAGGAATAAAGAGGATCATGCTAGCCATCTCAAAATAGTTCTTCAGACTTTGAAAGATAAGGAGTTGTATGTCAAGTTCTCTAAGTGTGAGTTTTGGCTTGAGTCTGTGGCATTTTTGGGCCACATAGTTTCTGGTGATGGAATTAAAGTTGATACTCAGAAAATTGAGACAGTGCAGAATTGGCCTAGGCCCACACCTCCAACTGATATTAGGAGTTTCTTAGGTTTAGCTGGCTATTATAGAAGGTTTGTAGAGGGGTTCTCGTCTATCTCATCCCCTTTGGCGAAATTGACTCAGAAGACAGTTAAGTTTCAATGGTCTGAAGCTTGTGAGAAAAGCTTTCAGGAATTGAAGAAGAGGTTGACTATTGCCCAGTGTTGACCTTACCAGAAGGTACTCATGATTTTATGGTGTATTGTGATGCATCTAGAGTTGGCTTGGGTTGTGTCCTAATGCAGAATGGAAAGGTGATAGCTTATGCCTCCAGACAGTTAAAGGTTCATGAGAAAAACTATCCAACCCATGACTTAGAGTTGGCTTCGGTAGTCTTCGCTTTGAAGATTTGGCATCACAACTTGTATGGTGTTCATGTTGATGTATTCACTTAGAAAGAACTCAATCTCAGACAAAGGAGGTGGTTAGAATTACTCAAGGATTATGCCATGAGTATTCTTTACCACCTAGGTAAGGCTAATGTTGTTGCTGATGCCTTGAGAAGGTTGTCTATGGGTAGTACTGCCCATGTTGATGAAGAAAAGAGAGAGTTAGCAAAAGATGTGCATAGATTTGCACGCTTAGGAGTCCGACTTATGGATTCCACAGAAGGAGGAATAGTGGGGACGAATGGGGCTGAATCGTCACTAGTGTCAGAAGTGAAAGAAAAGCAAGACCAAGATTCCATTTTTCTAGACTTAAAGGAAAATGTTCATAAGCTAAGAGTATTAGCTTGTGAACAAGGGGGAGATGGTGTATTGAGATATCAAGGTAGATTGTGTGTACCTATGGTGGATGGACTCCAAGAGAGGATCATGGAGGAAGCTCATAGCTCCAGATATTCCATTCATCCGGGTTCCACAAAGATGTATCCCAATTTGAGAAAAGTGTATTGGTGGAATGGCATGAAGAAGAGCATTGCAGAGTTTGTTGCTAAGTGTCCAAATTGCCAGCAAGTGAAAGTTGAGCACCAAAGGCACGGTGGTTTGGCGTAGAATATAGAACTTACAGAATGGAAGTGGGAGATGATAAATATGGACTTCATCACAGGCTTACCAAGGTCTCGCAGACAACACGATTCTATTTGGGTGATTGTCGACAGGATGACAAAATTAGCCCATTTTCTGCCAGTAAAGACTACCCATTCAGCAGAAGATTATGCCAGGTTATATATTCAAGAAGTGGTAAGACTTCATGGAGTCTCAGTCTCCATTATTTCAGATAGAGGTGCACAATTTACTGCATAGTTCTGAAAATCTTTTCAGAAAGGTTTGGGTTCGAAAGTGAACTTAAGTACTGCCTTTCATCCTCAGACTGATTGGCAAGCAGAGCGCACTATTCAAACTTTATAAGATATGCTGAGGGCTTGTGTGATTGATTTAAAAGGGAATTGGGATGATCACCTACCTCTCATTGAGTTTGCTTACAACAACAATTATCACTCTAACATCCAAATGGCTCTTTATGAAGCTCTTTATGGGAGAAGATGCAGATCTCTTATTGGATGGTTTGAGGTTGGTGAAGAAGGGTTGATAGGACCAGATTTAGTTCACCAAGCTATGGAGAAGGTGAAAGTGATTCAGGAAAGGTTGAAAATGGCACAGAGTCGTCAAAAATCCTACATTGATGTTAGAAGAAGGGCGTTAGAGTTCGAAGTAGATGATTGGGTATATTTGAAAGTTTCACCCATGAAGCGTGTTATGAGGTTTGGTAATAAGGGGAAGCTTAGTCCCCGGTATATTGGAACTTATCGAATATCCAAAAGGATTGACAATGTAGCTTATGAGTTAGAGCTACCACAAGGGTTGGCAGCGGTTCATCCGGTATTTCACATCTCTATGTTGAAGAAATGCATGGGCAATCCTTCATTGATCATATCAATTGAAACTATTGAGATCAAGGATAGCTTATCTTATGAGGAGATTCCGGTTCAGATTCTAGATCGCCAAGTTCACAAGTTGAGAACAAAGGAGGTTGTGTCAGTCAAAGTCCTTTGGAGGAACCAATTTGTTAAGGAAGTTACTTGGGAAGCTGAGGAGGATATGAAGAAGAGATATCCACATCTCTTTGAATCCGAAGAAAATTAAGACCAAGGTACTAATTTTCTTCTTAGTACTATCTAGATTATGAGTAAGAATGTTGTTTGTTTGCATTTGCTTGTTGGGTGTTTGAACTTGATGTTACTACCCTTAGCTTAGTAAGAGTAAATCTTATTCGAGGACGAATGTTCCCAAGGGAGAGATATTGTAACATCTCGCAACTAGAAAGAACTAGAGAGAAGTTTAAAATTTGGAAATAGTTATTTTTGGAAAGTATAAGGAAATCTGGAAAATTGTAAGTAAGTTAAAGTTGAGTTTTTGGTCAACTTCAGACGGCCATAACTACTATCCCAGGATGAGTTAAGTGTAGTTCTAGATATGGTTGGGAAGCTCTTGGAATGATCTTTCCAACTCTGACAAGTTTGCGCAATTCCGAGTTCGTATGAGCAAGTTATGGCCTTTGGAAGTTGGGCTGTTGGATTAAGGAAATGTCCAATCCGGAAATATAAGGGGTATTTTAGTCTTTTCACTGCCCTATTATTTTAATCCGATTTTAGGAGTTTAATATGGGTCAATTCAGAACTTAGTCAGTTTTAGAACATGGAATTTCAAGCTAGGGCTAAGGAGAAAGGAGAAGAGAAAAGAAGAAGGATAAAAGAACAAATTCATCAAGATCGATCAAGGAACTTGGTGTTTCGCCAAGGATTTACTTCTATCAGGTATGTGAGGCTGTCATAACGTTGGGATCGTTCTCCCACGTGCCAAACATATTTATTTTAGTTTGGATTCGTCCTAAAAGAATTTGAATATTGATGATCTTGATACCTATTCTTGAGTTCATATATTGTTCTTGAATTTAACTGCGATGGGAAGTTTCTGAGTTCGTTACGTCGCATTATAAGGTCGTTTCGAGTTAGGTTTTTTAGGTACATTGCTGGGTATCTGTATCTAAAAGTGATTTAAGAAAAAGAATCGAGTTTGGGTGGATTGGGCAAGAAAAACGAAGAAGAAATTTCGACGGGCAAAATCTGAACATGGGAGCGCGTCGCGCAACCTGTTCCCAGAATTGAAATTTCAGCTTCGTGTCGCGGAGCTGACACGGGGTGTTCTGCCTCAAAAGACGTTTTAGGAACCAAAATTAAATTATGTCTCCGCGTCGCGGACCCACCTTTAAATATTGATTTTTGGTCTTTTCTCATGTTTAACTATCTAGAATCATTCCTAAACAACATGAGATCTTTCCAGTCATAAATCTTAATCCTGAATCCATAATTCAATTAAAGGATCAGTTAATAGTCAAGTCAAGAGCAATTAAGGTCAAAGTCAAGAGAAGTCAGGAGTCAAGTTAAGATAAGTTCTTAAAGTTTACAAAAGTCTTTCACAAATGTTTTAACTTTGTTTTAAGACTTAAGTTTGAGTTCAGTAAAGAGTAAAGTTGAAGTTCTTTTCTTCAAAGAAGTATATGGGGACTATGTATTCCCAAAGAGATTTAAAATTTTTTTCACATTTGAAATAAGAGTGGAAATTGAGATTTCCAAAGAGCCTTCGGGCTAGCTTTCAGAAAAGAGTAATAGCTTTTTAAATGAAGCAAGTAGGGAAACTGAGATTTCCAAGATAACCTTTGAGCTAAGTTTTTGAGCACTAATCTCAAATCACAGAAGAAGTATGTTTTAAAACATAAAGAGCTAATATATTTTGGGAGTAGTATGGAACACCGATATGGGGGAGAGTTCAGATAACTCTCAGCCCCCATAAACCATATAGCCACCATGGGTAGAAAAGGGTTATACTTTTTAGATGAACCCTTTTCACAATAGACTAGTGGATCCACTTAGTAGTTCATATCCTATACCTTTGGCCGGGTATAGGGTGCGCTGAAAACGTGAGGTAGATCGATGTATCATCGCTATAACTCTTATGTGATGGTTGTCGGTTAGAGAAACCCCCACAACAGTTATTGTATTTTTACATACATTTCAGAGTTATGTTGTATCCTTGTATATACACGAAGTTGCCATCATGTTTTTAAACAGTTTTTCTTTATATTGCACTTGTTTTAAAACTGCTTTATATTGAAATGAGTTCAGTTAAGTATTTATGAGTTGAGAAGAGCCAACGTAAGTGTTTCTTTCAGATTCCCTTTTCAAGCCTATGTTGTTCTAGCATTCCAAATCACAAACTCGTACATTCAATGTACTGATGCCAGTTGGCCTGCATCGTCTTATGATATAGACACAGGTAACTAGGATCAGCATTCCGGCGCATCGTTGATCCAGTGAGCAGTTCAGAGTCTGTTGGTGAGTGTCCTTGCATTCCAGATGATCCATTTCATTGTTTCCTAGTTTAGCTCATTAGGATGTTGTGGGGTTTGTCCCAACATCTATCTCAGTTGTTATTAGAGCCTTCATAGACAGTCAGATGTTAGTTCTTTAGTCTTTTTATTGTCATTATTCCATGTTGAGACTAGAGTTTGCCTTAATGGCCAGTTGAATGTTCCTTTATAACATTCTAGTTTATTATATTAACTTATCTTTGTTGAATTTGAGTCTTCCGCTGAGATAAGTAAACCAGGCCAAGGGTTCGCTTGGGGCCAACAATGATCTTCGAGTGCCAGTCCCACCCAGGGTGTAGGCTCGGGGTGTGACAATTAGCAAGAAGTTTTAAATTATTCAAAAAGTATATATGTTACAATTCATAATAATAGTAATTGAGACAACTTATATATGTTCATAAGAAGAAGAGTAATATATATATATATATATATATATATATATATATATATATATATATA